>CM060842.1:48565000-48747500 GCA_030762175.1 Metallyticus violacea
CTAGGCAATACTACAGAGATATTCTGAAAACGCTGCAAAACCATATCACATACTTGCAAAAGATCACAGTTTCGTGGAAATATCTTGATAATGCATCGCAAGTGTTGTTGAAAAAAATCAATGTGAAATGTGTCCATCACTCTCCCTGTAGTCCTTAGCCCATAGTGAATTTTTCCTCTTCACCACTCTTCATTTTTCCTCTGCAACTCTTTAAAGACTAGCAGAAATGCTGGGATAGGTGTATTGCATCAAACAGGGACTACTTTGAGAAAATCATCAAAATGATGAAGACTATTGTCAAAAAATTATGATATTGTTTATTGAACAGACCTGTATAATTTAAAACTAGTATTCATGTTTGTTTATTCATTTTTGATAATCTATAAATATTTCATAGAATTTTCAGGTCTTGCAGTATCATAAAACAAATAATAAAACAGGCATTTAATATACTAAAACTCGTTCTTTAACATTACATTATAAACGCATAAAAGCAGCCGCTTAGGCTGCACCGGAACTATAATTGCATAATAGGAAACAGTATCACTGGAGGTTTTAATATTACTGCTATATTACAGGCTACGAAATGAGAAATAATAAATAAATAAATAAATAGACTAGATGAAAAGTTGGATGGAACTGCTTTCTCCGGGTATTTGCGCGGACGATAGGTTCAACGTCCCGATAAAGTTCCTATGTGCAACAGAGCGGCTTTTATTGTTTTTGACTCAACGTCCCCAACTTCCTTTTTCCTCACACAGGGGAAGTACGTCATGGCATCACCTCCGTTTCCGGTGTTGGTGGAAATGCCCAGGTTTTCAGGACAACAGAGTGCGGTGCCGTGCATTACGAATGGACTTTCTTTGTCCGCAAGAACAAAACGTGTGTATGCACGTTGCTTTTCTGTTTTGTTACCAAATGCGACTCT
The DNA here is from genome assembly GCA_030762175.1 of Metallyticus violacea. NCBI lineage: Eukaryota > Metazoa > Arthropoda > Insecta > Mantodea > Metallyticidae > Metallyticus > Metallyticus violacea. The sequence continues at coordinate 48,565,929 of CM060842.1, forward strand.
TTCCCTTCTTTAATCATTAATGATATATGAAAGAATGATATTTAGAGCAGTGGGGTTTCTGTGCTTTCTCCTTGCGGAAAGAATAAAACCCAAGTGTTGGCCTAAAGACGGATACCTCCTTATGCAACAGTGATCACAAAGATTTCAGCTTGTATTTCCCAGTGAAAGAGAGCCTGCTAAAGATAAGACGGCTGAAAGAATAATTAAAAACAAAATAAGTATGAAAATGTTGCTATAAATTTTAACGGATCATCTGCGAAGATATCCTTGAAAAAAAAAATAGTATATCTAAAATATAATGGCTTCTAACGCTATATACAGATGTTAGTGAACAACACCAACATATTTTACTGTATATAACACGGTCTTAAACAAGTAATTTGAGATAAGGTCACAGGCGTAAAATCTCAAAGTTATCAACTATTAAAATAATTGCAATTTGGTGCTTAAAAACTCATGCCACAGTTAAATTAGCGTTGATGTGCATATCAGAATGTCTTTACACCTTCTTAATAAACGATAAACCTGATTGTTTATAACCAATGAACAACATTTTCGCAATTTAATTTTAAAGTAATCTGCACAATTTCGAGCTAAATACATGATATGATAATATGATAATAGAAATTAGTTGTTAGAAACAAAGTCGCGATTCACTTTTGCAAAAACACTATTGAATGAAACAATTGACAGATGTTAACTCATCTGATGTCATAGAACATTATTCATAATTCGATGCACAAGACTGTAGCACTGCATTGAATACCTGGAAACAGCATAATTTAGGAAACGGATGTATTGAGCAGGAATTCTAAATACATGTAATAAACATTCTTTCTTACCACCAAACTCTACATAAAACAGTTACTCAGTAAGGAATGCAGGAATTAGCTAGAAATAAAGAAAGAAACAGTTTAACCAGCATCCCAGACTGACAACGAGGAAGATCAGTACTGAGTTTCGCGACTGCTTAGGATAACATTCCACCGAACTGGCATATGTCCCAACCCATTCTGTATAATGTGGAATCAAGAAGCCAAGAACAAAGATCGTGTATAAACGATGAAATATCACGGCCACTGTGAAGCGAGGAGCAGTATGTTTCAGACTTTTTAATTATTACCTCCTTTTTCTTTTATTCTTTATTTTACACTCGTTTGTTCTTTGTTGGTTTGGAAAATGTTATTGAGTCAATCTTCCTATCATTAGAAATCAATTAAAAAAGAAAAAAATTGGAATATATATTCCATCCTATATATAGAGTGTCTCATTTATCTTGATCACGCAAAATAACTTATGATATTAAAAAAACATTTGTTTGAAACAAATTTTCGTTTGACACATCAGAAAAAATATATTTTGGTGAACAAGATAAATGGGAAACCTGTGTATATAATACACATAAACACATAATTTTATTTTTCATTTCCATATATAATGAGGCATCTAAAACAGGTAATCTAAAGAGAACGGCCATTTTTAGTGATAGAAGAACATTTTTAAGACGAAAATTGCTTGCTTAAAGGGGAATATAATGTGATATTGTTAGTTTTTCATAGATGGAGGGGTCGAGGAGATATGAAAGTGATTTAGTTTAAATGGGCTGGTAAGTTTATCACTTTCAACATAGTGGACGTTCAACATTCCTAAAGTATTGATACATGATGTAAAGTCAATTTTTGTTGACAATACTGTACGTATAATTTCATCTGGACTTATCGCAGAGCAAGTGAAGACAGCGAAGATTTGGCACAACCATATGTTGCAGAATAAAACCGTACTGCTGCTCTGGCTTGGAGGCATTCGCCATACATGAAAACCTATTAATTTTTTAGAAATTCTTATAGTGCACTGTGAACGTTTGAAAAAATTTCCGATGAAGTCTGCTTTCTTCTACAACATACCATAACTGAACACAAACACACAAAGGAAACTAAAACGAGTTCATGTTGGTTGCAGATATATAGGCTTACAGCACAACGCAACAGGGCAACCACGTATTTAAGGGTTCACTTGAGGGAAATCATTTGTCTTCGTTATTATCCTTCAACTATCTTGAATGACCCCTTAAAACACAATCGTTGTATGCATCTTCAAGCGCACTATTAAAAGGTACATAATAAAATAACGAACTTGACTTTCAATCTCCTCGACACCTATTATCTATGAAAAAATTAACAATGTCATATTATATCTCCCTTGAAGCCAAGCAGCTTCTGTCTGAACAATCTTCTTATATTACTAAAAATAGCCGTATTATTCAAGTAGTCTGTTTTTGCATCGCCCTGTATATTAATTCTTTACATACACATAAAAAGATGGAATATATATAGGTACATGTTGAGGAACAAAACTATCAAAAGAAGATATCAATGAGAGAATAAATAAAGGAAGAATAGCAATATCATAATTAAATTATGTTTATGATTGGAACATAAAGTTTAAAACCAAAACAAAAATGTAGTAAAACTATTATAAATATTACAACAACTTACAGAGAATAAGCACGGGAGTTAAAATCATGAACAAAATCAAAATCACTTTCGATAGAAAAGGATTTTTAGTAAAATTTTTCTACAAGAGATAAAATAAGGAACAATATTGTTAGAAGATCAACACTAAAAGTTCAATAGTACATTTTTTAAAAGACAATAAAGAGTTAAAATGATATAGGCATGATAAAAGATACAAAGAAAAAATCTCAAAGAAAACATACATAGAGAGATTTATAAGCAGCATGTAGGAAAAAGAAATGGCTGGGAAATGGAGATTGGGAGGCCGGAAATGAAGTACGAAAAATTATATGAGTGCTGGATAGTATATTATGAATTTACGATATTAATTAATGGTGTTATACGATATTACATGAGCAATGTTTAAGAATGTTCGTTTCGTAATTTTTATGAATGCAATAATTGTCTTAACATTATAATGGAATTTTATATGCCACTTTTTTGTATAGAAGGAAATTAATAAAATAAAATAATTAATATAAATTTTACAATGAATTACTCAAGAGCTAAAATTTTCCTTTATTATATTATTACGTCATTGTATAGTACCTTTGCTAATTTTTATTGATACTAGCCAAAATTTGCCGCAAGACATTTTAGCCCAAGCTTTTGCTGTTGATTTGATTTATTTATGGACGCTCTTTAACATCTCAAGTCATCAGCGTCGCATTCAATTCAGGGCGTGAAACGGCCTACAAATTTTGCTCAGAGGCCTCTTCTTTCAAGCTTGAGGTTTTTTTTCGTGCCGTAAATGTACGACACGGGACCCACAGCTTTACTTCCCTTCCGAAGGAAGCCATACTTACGATTTTTACGCCCGAAAAAAAATCATCGATTCTGGCCGGGTTCGAACCCGCGATCTTGGATTTAGAAGACAAGTATGGTACCACTACATCACCAGGACCAACTTAGCCCAAGCTGAAATACTAAACCGTCACAAATACCAAGATAATCTTATAATACTTATCAAAAGACTATTTGGATGAACAGTAAAAATGTAAAGGATATTTCAGAAAAGTGAGTGTTGCTACATATTTCAGAACTGATTAGTATTATCACACTGTATTAATTAATTTGGTAGCTAATAATTTATTAATTCTGTAATTGATTCTATTTTCAATAAAACATAAATTGTATATTTTATATTGTTCCAAAATAAACAATAAAATATTATAAAAATTAGAAAATGCGCGATGCAGCAAAGCGAGTCTAATCACGTAAATGAACAAAAGCTGAACATGTAAGTAACATAGAGTAGGGATAGAAATAACAATGTATACGTTATTGTGCCTTAGTGACGGACTTGTTCATTTAACTAAGTACAAAATAAAAAGCTCCTAAGTCCTTCCCATATGAACCGGGTGATATTAAGAGCACGTGACAGGCTCATGTGCCTCTTAAACAAAGAGCGCAGACTAGGAAAAATGAAGCCAGTGAGGTCAGCTCTCAAACGTCCCACTCATCACAACTACACAAAAGCCTCAACGCAAACAGTCCGCCTGCCGTGACAATGGTCTCCGTCTTTTGTCTACATTGTTCAGCTATCTCTGACATTTCATGTGTATAAGACAGAAATTCATAGCGTACAGATTTACTTCCTTTAATCATTTACCGACATTTCTGTTTTAAAGCAGGGGACGTTACCATTATATACATCTATAATAACTGTCAGCCAGAGATTTTAATATTCTTTTTAATCTGCATTTAAAAGCAAAACATTTATTGCCACATTTCAACTAATTGTTATAAAACTATCTATTTTGTGGAATTTAGTGGCCCGTTTTAATTTGTTAAGATGTTTAGGGACTAGGAGACCAAAAGAAGTTCTTTTTCTTCTTTTTAATTTTAAGATTTTGTTTGCTCTCTTCCATGTAAGTGATTCTGAACAGCATTTATTGCTTTATTTGTATCTTAATCTCTAAATTGCGTAGAACGAAAAGTAAATCTCATACTTTGACATTGAAGCGATTCATTTATTTTATTTTATTTATTTTTTTAACCCCGCGATGCTGTTGGCGACAAATATATGTACAGAGCTGACACTATCCATTAACCTTTAAAGAAATTTCATTAGTTAATTTAATGTGTTTATAAATCAATGCAGATGTTTATAAGAGCAAGCATAGCTTTCTGCAATAAAACTATAGCAACAATTAGATAAAAAAAATCTAAGATTTGTGTTTTACTCTTTCCAAATATTTCGAGATGTAAGTTAAAATGTTCTTAAATGTTCACCATAACTTTCTTTCACTTGTAAATATTTAAATGAATTGTTTTAGGACTAGACAGTTGCAGACGAGTCGGTCCTAGTGGTGTGGTGGTTACCATACTTGGCTCCTAAACCCAAGATCGCGGATTCGATCCCGGACCGATGGATTTTTTTCGGGCGTAAAAATTTCAAGTATGGCTTCCTTCGGAAGAGAAGTAAATCCGTGAGTCCCGTTCGTGAGTCCCGTGTCGTACATTTACGGCACGATAAAGAACCTCAAGCCTGGGAAAAAAAAAAGAAGAAAAAGAAAGAAAGAAAAAAATGTTAAAGAGCGTCCGTAAGTAAACAAGCAAAAAAATTGCAGACGGGAAAATTTATTGCAGTAGAGCAGCAAACATTCAAACAGGAACTGTCGAATGTACACAAACAACGTTTAGGAGAACCAGCTTATGAATATAAATAAGAAATCTTAGTGTTAAAATTACAAATTTCCGGGTTGTTGTGCCGTTGGTCTTTGTTTTAGTTTTAAAACAACAGCCCGGAAAATTGTAGCTTTTAACACTTATGAACACTGGCCGTGAGAGCTTAAGGTATGTTATCAGATTTCTTAGTTTGTTTCTGTTAACGCGTGCTTACTGTAATCCAGCACTGTTGACGTCACTCTGATGTGTCGCTATCATGGCCAACACTGCTAAAATCGAGGAAAAGCCAATACATGGATCGTTTTTTCAAACAGGTGAATGCCACAAAAATTAAGTTGTTTGCTGTACCTTTTTGATCCTCCACTTTGCACTAACCTCTTATACATTCCACGTTTTCTGAATTTGGATATACCAAATAACTATGACTCAATGTAGAATTCTCAAAACTCTGCTTTCAACTCTTCATTTTATACTTTTCCAGCAATACGCTGATTTGTTTGCTGATGATACCGATGTTATAGTTTCTAGCAACAACTTCGATCATCTTGTAGTATGTGCTTATTACAATGTGTAATTGACTCAAAAGCTAACAAATTATTATTAAATGTAGATAAAACAACAATCATGAAATCAGCATTATATATAACTATTAATAATCACCTACTAGACAAGGACGATGATAAATTTCTAGACGTTGAAATTGACAAGACACTATAATAGGAAATCATATGCTACAGAGTATAATATTTGTACTCTATAGTATAGGGGGTCTTAGACAAGCAATTTAAGACAGGAAAACCAGGGTCAAAGGTTTCGAAATTACATTTTAGGACTTAAAGTTATATTGCACTTGACAATTCATTATAATATTTAATTACAATAGACAAAAATGTAGTGCCCATTGCAGATGCATCTTGTTATCCAAAATAAGTTTATTACAAATACATGAAAATATGTATCGCTATAGCAATTCCTCTCAAATTATTATAATTCCATAACAGGAAAAAAAATCATATTTGCTCATACTGAACATGTATGCAACAAGATATATTATTCAGTCGACGAATTCATAAATGAATAATGTACAATGTTTAAACAATGTTGAATTATTACAGGGCAATATATCTAATATGGAAAAATATCACTGTAATGCATTAAAAGTAATGTTTTATCTGTATTGTAGTTTAAATAATTTTGCCACATGTATGAGATTATTGAATATGTTTATTTATATACTTTAAACATTTTACATATCCATGTAGATATTAATATAACACAACTTTGTGTATCCTGACTTGTTCCATGTTTTGAAGTACATACGTGTACAAGAATTTTATGCAATGTAGTTCCTTTGTTGCTTGGAATAGACTGAATTAAAGAAGGATGAATCACTTTTACAAAAACAACTCCCATTTTCCTCGAAGCATTCTTTACGATAACATTGTCAACATATACAAAACCGTAACCGAAAACCACATCATGATTTTAGAACGATAAACTTCTTAGAAGACAAAACACAATATATTTGCAAAAGTTAACGCTTTCCACTTCTGAACTAGAAAGAGACTGAAGTATTGATATAAACCACTCCTTAATTTGCACAAAAAACACAAATTAAACACACTGTCATTTGTGAATCTACGCATAAATATTCGAAAACCAACCATAATAATTAGAAATAATTAGAAACCAAAAGAATCTTGATGTACAAAATTACATAACTGATGATTGATGACTAGAGCTCGAAATTCAGGCATTTACTTTGGTTAAAATAGGCAGGAAAAATGCACTTAAAATACTGAAAATAGACAGTAATATAATTTAATATAATTTATTAAAAGTGAAAACAGAGTGATATCACTAATTTTAATGAAAGTATGCATTTAAAATAATTAATAATTTCCTTTTCGCATAATTAAAGTACTTAAGCTTATTTTTCTTCATTACAAGCAACAAGATGTTTTTTCAAGATATAAAAATTATATGCAGTCCCTTTTCAGAGAGAACATTTTTATCATGAAAAAAGAATGTTCTATTTTCACTGAGTGATTGGAGCTGTTCCGGAAGAACTCATACCAATTACAACAGAACTTTCACCTTTCAGGCCATCATCATGGAAATGTTGATCAAGACAAGGTAAAGTAGTTTTGAATAGTCCTGACGAATGAGCCAAAGATATGCAGTGGTTTCTGGTCGAGTTTCATTTTTTGTTTATATGTGTATAGGGGAATCACGTTAGTATCTCTCTTACTTCCGTACTGTAAGGACGGTTTGTTGAACAAATATACCTCTAAATCGCTCTAGTTTTAAAATTTCATTTCAACTGACGATCACGGCAAATTAGCCCGATATGGATCAATTTTAATAATAGCAAAGACCGCGGAGATAATAATGTTTGCTACTACTAATCCTGAGGGCCTGGCTTGAATCCCGGCCAGGCCAAGTTGTTTTGGTAAGTTTTTTTTTTCGGTTTTTCCCCTTATCCAGATAATTTTAAGGTGCCAAAGATAAAATTTTAAAACGCGAAGCTAAACGTTTTGGGTTAGCGATATGCTTTATTTGTAAAAGAAGATTAAAACTCGGCGGTCGTTCAGTTTTAACCACGGCAGAGTCTCAAAAGACGAAACATTCCTACACACTTTGTAGTATGTTGTTCAGTTTTGTGTTAAGGTTAAATAACGTAACATTGCAGTAGTCAAAGTATTTGTACTAGAATTCATTTGAATTAAATTAATAGCCCTTGTTCTTTTTATTTTGATTATTTTTATTGTAAGATATAACAGCTTTTGAAGTTATGATATAATTGTTCAACTTTTATGAGAATGGTTGAATTAGATTGTTAGGGTCGGAGGAGGGATATTTCGGTACTTCAGCACTGCTCAACAGCTGGCCGTTTGGGCCTAAGCCCCCAGTGGGAGGAAGGGTTAAGATGAGGGAGACAGGCAGTGAGGCACGGACATAAGCGGGGTCCCTAGAATGTTTCCAGATAGAGCAGGTCGACGCCGGAGAAACCTCCCCTCCAAGGAGCTCAAGTCTCTTAGAAGTTTAGTTTCCAGAGCGCAAGCCACCGTAATACCGCACCAGTCCATCTCGCCCTGGCACTTTCGTTCCTGTAACAGAACCAACGGAATGTAATGGAAGAGTGGAACATTCGTGTAAAACGAAAAATCCATTCCAGCATTCGCCTAAGCGACCAGAAGAAACTACGGAAAAACAAACAAACAAACACCACAAGGTCAGGATAACCGTCCCCAAGGAATTTGAAGTAGGGACCTCCCGAATGCGAGGCCCAAGCATTACCGCCTGAGACAATTAAAAATAATTAAATAATAACTGCAATTAAAAATAATGTAAAAGTTTAATTTCCCTGTTAGTGCCTTCCTCACCTCTTCACGCCTCTTCTTAGTTATCTGTATCCTTTACTTCGCAACCTTCAGGTATTAAGACTGCAAACAGAAGATGACGATATTTCTAAAAATATTTACACTTCAAACTGCCAAACTGAAGTCACGGTCTCTTTCGAAACAAGTTCAAATGCAATGTCCTTACCAAAATAAAATATCTACAACAACTGACTGAAACCTCAAACTTTCTCTTTGCAAAGCGCAGACGAGGCAATTTGCATGTTTTGACGTAGTTTAAAGGAAAAGATGACGTCAAGAGTTTCATCTTGCGAGCTATCAGGTCGTCGGCTTCGAAGTCGGTATCCGCTCAACTCTGGTGTAAGGTTCTTTGTCCTTTGCCCCACATGCGCTCGGCGTTCTGTTCCTCTACTTTTAACGTTCTCAAATTCGGAACAAAAGTAAGACAAAATGAGAGGCGGGAAGTTCTCTGATATCTTGAATTTGAATTAACGAGTACGAAATGCAAGTTTATCTTCATCTCCTGCTTGTCAAATGTCATCATAGATTTAGTTTCTAATAATTGAGACAGCTGTTTGATTTCTTTCGGAATTGTCACACATTCTGAAATTTTGGGTGCCAAAGAACCTAAGGCTCATTAATGCATTTATTAATAAATTAATTTCAAATACCATTTCGAAAACCTGTAACTGTCAAGCTTTTAAAAAAACTCTGCTATAAAAAAGAAAAGCATTACCTAGTTAGCTCTCGCTTACAAAGTCCGTTTGTTTTCTAATAATAATTTAATCATAAAGTTTGAATGAAAGTGTTCTAAAGGATTTTTTCTCTATAAATTTGTAGCGTAAAGTAAAAAATAAAACGAGTAAGCCAAATAGAGAACAGTTGAACCTATACCTAATACTGGCATATAAATCATGCCTAGCAAACTTGATAGTAAATAAGCCAATAACAACGAATATATGCCAAGTCTAGAGCGAATAGTGCTCGGAAAATACTGAAAATCGGGATAAATTAAAGTCTCACCGCAGAAGCGGTTACGTAACAATTCGCGAGCGAGCTGTCTCACACCGTTAAAGGGAGCAAGACAGTACCGATTGTTTTTTGTTTGTTTTGTTTTTGGAATGGTGTTTTACGCCAGTTTTAAGTACTGAGGCGCCTTAGGCGATATATCCGTGATAGAGCGCAGTATACATTATTGAGTTCTCAGATACTGTTTTTTTAACTATCAAAATGAGAGATACGTTGCAAAAACTAGAGTTTTTCACCTTTGAACCTTTGGACACTTGTGGATTTTTATTTAAACCTTTTTCGAATGTTTGTATATGTGTGTGCGTGCGTGCGTTTTTTTTTTTTTTTTTTTTTTTTTAAATATTTCCTACATCTCCTCAGCCACTTTTAAATGCTTGTATGCTGCAAAGCCCGCGTTTCAATCCTATGCCCCTTTTTCGGAATTAGTGAAACAAGGGCATTTTTTCCAAATATTGCAGACAATATAGAGCTTTACTCTGCCAACTGTTGTTTATTGTAAACTCCACAACAAGAAAAGGCGAAAAATCTTGAACAAAACTGCGTTTGGTGCACAAATATTTCATTATAACATAAGAATACATTCTTTTATGAAGTGCAGATCTGCATAAATATATTTATATTTATTTAGTTTATCATTAACTGAATTATGTATTTGGTGATAGAAATGCTGGTTTATTTTCTTTTATTCAGACCAGTCTGTGGTACTGTTTTTCAGAAATAGTATATTTTATAAAAGCTTTATTTTCGCAGCTTCAAATTGTTCCATCATTTCTACTGTTCGCCCAATTTTCAGTACATTATGTTTCAGTACATTCATTTGGTGTTTTTTCTTTCTTATGATAAAATTGTATGCAAATTCTCTCAGCGTTAAAGGATTTAATGTAATTTAAAACCTATACTGTAAAGTTACAAAATATGGTAAAATCCAGTCAAGTTAGAACACTTTTATTTAGAGTAACATTTTTAAAGCCAAAGCATGCATTTTAAAATGAATATTAAAAATATATATTTATCAACAACCTCAAAATTGACTTAGTATTTATTTTCTGTCATTTAACCTCCAATAAAAATAAAAAAAAAACTAATCTGATGAAAACCTAGGCGTTTCAAAATCTTATCATGTATCTTAATCTAAGAGTTAGAATGCATGTTTACTCATTCAGTAAGAATAAACAGTGGACAGGACTGGACGAGGCCGAGGAGGATTATTTAGTTTTACTCATGGCTAGTAGTTTGTGCCTACGTCCCCAATGAGACGCCTCCGGGAGGAAGGGGTAAAGCGAGGGAGATACAGGACGGCCAGAATTCAAGGGCGGGGACTGCAAATGGGATCTCTAACATGGACTGCTAAAATGTCTTCTATTCGCTTAAAAATATCGCATCGCTACTTCCCTTTAAAGCATGACATCTTTTTTTTTTTTTTTTAATCCATTTGATATTTTTCAGTTCTTCTGGAGTGTGTAAATTATTTTTGTAAACTTTGTCTTTTAATAGTTTCCAGAAACAAAAAGATGTATTAGATTGGAGGAATGAGAAAGCTAAATATTTTCTGGTAATTCTATTTTCAAATACACGGTGTTCAAAAAGTCACGCAACCTTATGGGCAAACTTTACAAAGGCCTTATCTGGTGTCATGCCTTATCTGTTAAGATAATAATTGTAGATGTAACTTCCGCTCCGCAGTGTTAAGTTGTTCAGATATAGTTGCATAAAGAAGGCTATGTGTAGAAGATTGTGACATGTTCAAAATGGGGTATCAAGCTGTTATTAAGATTTTCATAAAAGAACGACTTACTTCAAATTATATTAAACCGCAATTAAACGGTGTATATGGGGAAGCATTTCCCTCATATTCCACCGTAAAAGAATGGGTCAAACTTTTTCCAATGGGCCGAGAAAGCATTGAAGACGAAGAGCGTGCAGGTCGGCCCTTGGAGGTGCTCATTCCTGAAAACATCGCTCTTGTAGAAGGAGAACTTATGGAAGACAGGAGGCTCAAAGTTACAGAAATAGCAGCAAGGTTGGGCCTCTATAAAACAACAGTCCTTCGAATTATTCATGAACATTTAAGCATAAACAAAGCTAGTGCAAGATGGATGCCTAGACTTCTTTTCTCAATCCAAAATCAGCAACGAGTTATCTGTTGTCAACAATTTTTGGATTTCTGCCATGGCAACGAGAGTGAAGTTCTGCAAACCATTGTTACAGGAGATGAAACTATGGTCCTATGATCCCTTGTCCAAAAGAGAATCAATGGAGTGGCGTAAATCTGGCAAAGCACCGCCTCTAAAGGTCAAGGTCACTCAGTCAACCGAGAAGATCATGGCCACAATCTTTTGGGACTGTGAAGGAATATTCTTCATTGACTTCAAGGAGAGAAAAACCACAGTAAATGGGGAGTACTGTGCTGGCCTACTGCACAGACTACGTGCTTCCATAGAAAAAGACGAGGAAAGCTGAGTAGTGGTGTGCGCCTTCTTCACGACTAAGCGCCTGTGAACACAGCTCTTGTTGCAAAGGAAGTTGTGAAGAAATGTGATTTCAAGGAGATCGACCATCCACCCTACATGCCAGATCTAGCTCCCAGAGACTATTTCCTCTTCTCAAAACTCAAGAAGGACCTTCGAGGAAGGAAATTTAAGTGTGACAAAGAAATGATGTTGTTTTGCAGACAGGACTTCTGACTATTTGAGGGGGGGGGTTGAAATGTTAATTCAAAGATGTAAGAAGAGTATTGTAATAAAGGGTAATTATTTAAAAGTGAAACATAGTTCATCATACCTAGAAAATCGTTAGGCCGGAAACTTATGAACCTACAATCATATGTTCAAGTAACACTAAATTTTAGCTACACGAAAAACAGACTTTTTAAGAGAAAGGCGAGAAAAAACAATTTTTTTCCTTTTGTATATTAGTTAAAGAAAAATTTAGCCGGTTAATTTAAGATAAATGATCTACTTAGAGAAACTAGATATATTCGTGGGGTTTTAAACATTACATATTACATTTTAAAATATCTAACCAATTAAGCATACTTTTTCTTTAACTTTTTACAATATATACAAAAAAGGTATAGGGTTTACTATTGCATTATTGTATTAGCATGTTTTTGTTATATAAATATAAATTATGTCTTAAAATATTTTATAATGAAAATTTTTAAAAATAAATTTATGCATCCTTTTCTTAGAAATTATAGTCAGTACCACTGGATTCATAAATGTGTTTTAAGATCGCCATTAAGGAATGATTGGATTGGATTGTTTGGCGCGAAGGAAGATACTTTGATATTTCAGTCTTTCTAAAGAGGCTTCCTTTTTTTTTTTTTTTTTTTTTTTTTTTTTCCCCCACCATGTTAACGACGAAACTTCCAAATGTTTAACGTACATTCAGTTCTTGCCTGCATGTTTTGTTACCTTTCACGACTTAACTTCGAAGTTGGACTGAAAAGTGCACATCGATACAAGCATATTCATTTAACTTAGAGATGTTGGTACTTTTGACAAAGTTCTTATGCTTCAAGATCTGTTAGTGAGGAAACTGAATGAGCCTTGCATTTTAGAGCCCTACGGACAGTTTCTCATGCGCGCATAAATTACTCCGATGCATCAGAGAGAGTTGGTCACCAGTTGATGCCATGAAACCTTTTAACGGTATACCTCGCGCATGGTAATTGCACGGTTCATCATACTGAAGGTAATTATCGCGCTCAGAAGCATTTTCCAATTAATTTTGCGCATGTCAAATAAAAAAAATGGGAGAATATTAGACTGCGTCACTAAATGTAATTACTATATCAGACGCGTATCATTTAACACGAAGTCATACATTTTGCAATCAAACAAACCGATAGGGAAGGGCGATATTTTTTTCCCTTTATTAGTAATAATTCTGGCAGCATATTTTAGGCAAGGTTTTTTAAAAAACGCATACTTTTTATTGAAATTAAATTAGAAGGCATACATTATTATTATTACTATTATTATTATTATTATTATTAGTAGTAGTAGTAGTAGTAGTAGTAGTAGTAGTAGTTGTAGTAGTAGTAGTAGTAGTAGTAGTAGTAGTAGTAGTAGTAGTAGTAGTAGTAGTAGTAGTAGTAGTATTGTTGTTGTTATTGTTGTTGAGAAATGCTCCGACACATTAACCTTTATATTTTCATGGCCATTTATTCAATGTAAAAACAACACAATTGTACTATTACTGTTGTGTGGATTATCATACAATAGATAAAGTTTTAAAATTACGTTCCATTCTTTTTTATATTATTATCTTCAAGAGATCCTCCAGTTCTTTGTCTCGCTTTGCAACACCTGATTGTTTTACACAAGTGCTGATTGGTTTAATTTGTATTTATGTGCCATGGAGACTGTTCTACTGTTAAAATAAACATTAAATAACATTTTAAAAAGGAAATTAAAGAATTAAGATTCTCATAAGATATATTATAGAAGGCACATATAGAAATCTCATCTGTAGAAACTGAAAATGCTTAACAAGAGATTGTGCCACGACTTTGTCATTGTCACATTGTATGAGTAAATGGGAAACATTTCGAAAATATAATTAAATATAAACTTGCGGTTAAGTTTTATACTGGATAAGTTAATACTCATGAACTCACAAGGATTAAGCCTAAGAACTGCCCCGAGTCCTAGCGTATCATTTACACTTAGTCTTTACAGATGTCTGAAGGATAAGCCTATCGCTTCAAGTACCATGTAGTGCATGCAGAAGGGATGACGAATTCTGAGTGCGCATGTCACAAAATTGGCTACACTACTTGTATTCCCCTTCCGATGGCTCTGTAAATAAAGGGATGGCATAATTGAATCAATCGGAGAACATTTATTATTACTCTTGCCGTCGAAACTCTAATGATAATAATTGCCGAATGTAAACATTCCGAAATATTTACTGTTTACGCTGAAGTTTAAGCCACTGAATTGATTGGTGGCTGTTCGCAATTATGTTGGCACTACCTACTCTCGTGAATTAAAGCGTGTGCATACTTTTCTAATTGCACAGGTTACGATAATAATACAAAATGTGACGCAGAATCGAATTGCGCTGTATAATCCTGATCAAATATCCTAAAGTCTTTTAATACTTTTTCACTATTGGGAAACACTAAAAACACTGAAAAATGTTCCCCGAATAATAATTAATACTGATTCTAAAAAAAAAAAAAAAAAAAAAAAAAAAAAAAAAAAAAAAAACGCCTGAACCTTTCTTCGTTATTATTATTTCAGGTTATGTCAGCCTGTTCTTATGTGGTAAAGTGCCGCCAAGAAAAAGAGTGTAATAAAAACTGGAGATGATAATTTGTGCAGTCAAAATTGCTCTTGGGTAATTGCTAATTATATATAGTAATTTTACAGAACACCGCTTATATATTTGCGATATTCTTCTCTCCTTCCCCCACTTGATTAACGAGTAATGGGTGTCATGTTGTAAAGCTGCTGTAAAGAGCGAAAAATGCAATATGCGCTTATCTGAGATCTGTCATTTTCGGTAATTATAAAGCTAAGCATTCGCCAGTTCCTTAGCCTAATTTTATTATATCAGAAACTTTATATAATTAAAACATTGTTATACTTTCTCAGTTAAACCAAAGTAAATATATAGGAGAAAAGGATATAATAATAATAATAATAATAATAATAATAATAATAATAACAATAATACATAAACATGCTTGACCCTCATTCAAAAATTACCAATAAACAATTAAAATCGAAAATTAGATTAAAAAGAAAAGCTTTACCCACCTTAATTAATGTGGGGAAATTCATATATCTTATGAAAAGAAAATGCATTTTCATTACAGTTTAAGTTTTAATTAATGAATCCACAACTTTAACGTTTACAGTTGATTGCTAAATACAGCAATCTTTCATAATTTCGTGACATATTTAGAAACTAATCACAAATAAACTATGTAACGAACACTACTTTTATCTCGCTGAAGTATAAACTCCCCAAGTTTTTTTTTACATATCCCACAAATTCTTAATTTGCCCACCCTGGCAGGCACAGCAGACATTCTGATCGATGGTACAGTTCATTCTCCGATCGATTAGTGCAACAGCTGCGGCGATAGGACCGCGAAGTTTCTGAAGATTAGCGATGAGTTGGGGTCAAAAAGTGTCCTTTACAAATCCCCACAAGAAAAAATTGCAAGTGTTAGTCTGGTAACCTCTGGCCACCGCATTAAGGCATCTTTTTGTCCACACGTACTATCCAACGCTGAGTAAAATTTGTTTTGAGGTAGTTGTCATTATGGAAATGAGCTGGACAACCATCTTGTTGAAAGACGTAATCATCACTGTCTTCATTTATTTGAGGCATAAGCTAATTTTACAGCATGTATAAGTACGTTCTCCCAATGACTGTTACCGTTGCTAAGGAACTACACAATTTCTTCTAGCGGCTAATCATGCCAACTAAGCTCCAAAACTTGGAGAGTTTCTCATTACAATGATATATTGCATAGTTTATCTGTAATTAACTTCTAAAATGTTTCACAGAATTATGAAGGACTTGTACAATTTAGCTGCAATGACAAAGCGCCATCTAACTACTTGAAGCCGGATTTTAGGACCACGAACATCAACACAAGCTTCCCTATGTATACTATGATCTAGTGTTGATATAAGGTATTAGTTGAACATCAAACGGCGGGCAATTTTATCCAGGGATCTTTTTTAAGTATAGGGTTTGTAGCATGTCACAAAACTATGGCACGGGATCCAAGGCTTGAAATTCCTCCCGCAGGATTTAAGCTCGAGACTTTTACGTCCAGAAAAATATATTACCTTGCCCAGGTAGGAACTCGCGAGCCCTGAGTCCAGAAGAGAGCGCAAAAGAGATGAAATCTATCCAGTAAAATATTTATTGCATTTCTGTATAAGCTAGTAAAAGATTGGTACATTCTGTACTAAAATGTCAAATGTTTAAAAACTAAATTTTTATTTAAATCTAAACTGTGATATGCAATAATTTATCTTATTTAAAACTTAAATCCAGAGAAATATCAAAATCATTTGCAGGAGTGTGTTATGTTTGAGAAACTGTGCGCATATAAATAAATTCAAAGATTGGAGCCGAAAATTATAGCTCCTTAGTAATTTCATATGTATTAATTAATATTAGCATTAAAATTTATGTCGGTCCTGGTGGTGTAGTGGTTACCATACTTGCTTCCTAAACCCAAGATCGCGGGTTCGAACCCGGCCAGGACTGATGAATTTTTCCGGGCGTAAACATCCTAAGTATGGCTTCCTTCGGAAGGGAAGTAAAGTCGTGGGTCCCGTGTCGTACATTTACGGCACGAAAAAGAACCTCAAGCCTGAAGAAAGGCCTCTGAGCAAAATTTGTCGGCCGTTTCACGCCCTGAGTTGAATGGGACGCTGATGATCTGAGCTGTTAAAGAGCGTCCATTAATTAATCAATCAAAAAAAATTAAAATTTATATTTCATTGGATAAATATTGCATCTGATATTTTGTGCAAAATATCAGAATTCCAGGTTGAGACTCTTATGTTAATTGTCTGCAAACCGAAGATAGGAAAAGAATTTATTGTTTTGTACAAGGGTTTTATTGTATCAGACTGACGGACTGTCCCGAGGAAGGCCCCTAAGTTCTAGCAGGTAGAGAAAAGGCTGAGAATTGTTAACATCTGTAAATGCCTTAGAGCGGACCTTGATAGTGTAGTTTTTTTCATGCTACATTGAGCACCTAAGGATGAAAGAGAAGTGCACATTTTTGAGAATGCTTCAGAAATGGAAATTACAAAATAGTTCAAGATAATAAGACTGATCGCCCAAAATTTCCCAGAAAGTAAAGATAGGGTACCAGAGGTTGAAACATGCTTTGTGTAAATAATAGCACACAGTAATAAAGAGACTAATGGAGTAGCATAAAAGGTGGCAGCCAGAATTTATGATAGGGATATAGAGATCTATATTGAATAATCGCCAATCAGGAAGCTAGAAGTAAAGTTTAATTTAGGATAATAGAGAAGTATTTTTCGCGAAGGGCGTGGCTTATTGGTCCAAAAGCCACAGCCAGAGATCAGTAAAGTCACTCGGATACGAATAAGTCAGTCCAGCAGTCGAGGAATATGAATAAGTCAGTCAATCGAGGAGCACTAGTAAAAAAGAGTAAAAGAGATCGGTAGAAGAGCAGGTTCAAGTCAGATCATAAGTCAGTCAGTGAATAAGAGTCAGTTGAGTCAGTCAGTAAGACGTAAAGAAGGTTCAAGTGTTTGACATTCAGAAAGCTGGAACCCGAGTCTCCGCGGACAGTCTCGTCAAATGGATGTATTGTGTTCTTAATAAACTATGAGTTAGAGAGGCTCTTGTGTTTTCCTCTGCGGTCTGTTGTCAAAATCTTCTCGACACGGTGACTCCGAATCCCAAAAATCTCCAGTACAGCGATCCCTGAGATCCTTAACATCCCCAACTGAAGCTCCCATCAGACGGAGCAGCAGTGGACATCAGCGGTGAAAAGACCGGCCTCATCCGCCGTACATCCCTGCTTCAAATCGACTACCAGCGAGAGGCATTTGATATAACAAACTTACGCCTCCGCTTCATTAATACCGCCTCAAATTGGCATTCCAACGTGGGGCTATAATCATATTTTGATAATCAAAACTACGCCCCCGCATACATTAAAACTGCTTCAAGATATGATTCATGGCATGCTTTTGATATAAACAATTTACGGTGCTCACACACGAAAATGCACAGTTAATAATACATAATATATAAGTTTATAATTGCCTAAATACTAATTAATTAAAAAGGAATAATATTTATATTTACCCCCAGAAAATAAAAAATGACCCATTCTCTCCAGCCAAAGCTTTCTCTGGGATATTGGTGTAGACTTCATTCTACAATGCATTAAAAACAGTCATGTGTCGTACTTCTTATTTGCTATTTAGGGGTAGACAAAAAGAAGATAGCAAGGAAAAAAAAAAAAAAAAGAAAAGAATGAAAAAGGGGGAATTTCTATTAAATTTACATTTTTTACTAAGTTTATTATTTTCCAAATTTATTGATATCTTATTGGGAAATAGTACAGAGATAAGGAAAAATGAAGGAAATTAGCAAATCTTTAAAGATTTAAAAAGTAAGTAAAATATCATGCAAAGTTTTCCTTTCACAACTTGCCAGTAGGGATAGTACTTATTTAAATACGTTTAATAATAATAATAATAATAATAATAATAATAATAAGCCAGTTGGTTGATGGAGAAAATTAAAGTCAATGTTGATTAATTTTATTCCCAGCCACCCCACTTTGAAATTTAAACTTCCATCCCAGCATTCGTCTAATTGACGAGGGAAACGACAAATCCAAGGCCAGAATGGCCGGGCCAACGGAAATTGAACCTGGGACCTCCCGAATGCAAGTTTAAAGAGTTATCGCCTGAGCCACCTCAAACACATATGATTCTATAACGAAAAGTGAATGAAACCATAGTTCTGTTGGGTGAATTACCGACTGAAACAAATAAACAACACGATGAAATAATGAGAAAAATAAGTACTCTTTTTTTTTTTTTTTTTTTTTGTGATTCTAAGTTCGCTGATACTTAAGATTGCCATCATGGGAGGCAATTTTTACTTGCTGAGATAGATGGAATTTATTCTCTGTGGCAATCTATCAAAAAGTAATACATTCTGGGCAACCCAAATTGTAACAGATTTATAAACTATATTTCATAGAGCTTTTTTAAAAAGGCTTTAATTTTCATTCATAATTAATTAATCATTCAGATGCTTTGTAAAGTTCTTGGTGAAAAATATAAACAGTAAAATCAAGGGCAATTGTGCATTGAGGTAACAAATTACTTAATATATACAGAAAAGTAAAGGCAAAAAATTTACCTTCACCAATAATTTTATTATATCATATTAAATTATATATACATATATATATGTGTGTGTGTGTGTGTGTTTTATTTACTGCCATATTACATATATAGTACACTATTACAGTTCCACCTGTTCTGAAATAGGGGCATTCTGCTACTCAATATATACAAAACCGCCTGAGTTTTTGTGGTGCTATATTCTGCAAAATCGTCCATTGTTGTCAAGCCTTTGTAACAGAAAATTAGTTATATTGTCGTGTGAAGTAATTACTACATATTTTAAAATTATAAACATAATTTTAACTAAAACTATAAACTAAAGTTTTAAAAACTTCTACAGGTATAAATTGCAGGAAAAAGGGCATTAAAAGATAAAAGTAGATTCAACTATACAGGATGTAAAAAAAATGTATGTCAACACTTTAGGGAAACATTCCTTGCATATAGAGATGCAAATATTTTTTGAAGATGGGTTTGGAAATGCTTTGTTTCCTTGTCAGAGTCATTTGTTTACAACTCCGCTTACACAATGTGATATGCTAGCATAGCTGTCCTGTAGCAATAGCTCCACAACAGAACAGTTGCTTAAAAATTCGCGTTTACCTCTAGTTAAATGCGATGGGTGTTACTCTTGTTCCTAGGTTCACCGCTGTTGTGGTCCTTTTGGACCACGCAATCCGTTTGTTATGCTATTGACTTCATAGCACCAAGCACGTAGTGTCAGTTCTGTGTGTTTAAGGACCTCGTTAAATGAGCATTTTCAAATGAGGAGTTGACAGATGCTCATGTGATCTATTGATTAGCCAAAGGTGTAGAGAGTCTTCGTGCTGGTATTCTGCAAGGGTGACAGACAATACGAGATACTCCAGGGTTACAACAACACATCAGGGAGTCCATGTGACGGGAGGTTAATAGGTGTATCCGTGCATTTTGAACATTTCATATAATTTTCTGTTTCCCACATTTCTGTTTTTGAATATTCTGCTATGTGGTGCAGATGTAGAAAATTGGCTATAACAAGGAAATAAAGCAATTCTGGGCCCATGTTCAAATTACTTTTTTTAATCTTGTATATGTGAGGAATGTTTACCCGAAGTTTTGATATGCCTTTTTGTTACACTCTACACTCTCTGTACAAACATTTACGTTAAAAAACACACATACACATGCAAGCAAGAAGGTATAATTTTGTCAGCATGCCATATTTTCATTTCGTCACAGATACTATACAAACTTCCCAATATGCACACCACTCAACGAACGTCTATAAACTTATACACTTACTTACCACAAAGTGAATGTATGCATTATTACAGCAAGTTTAATTTTAAGCGAATGCGTGCAGATATTATTATAGATAGGAGTTCGTGATTGTAAACACCCAGTTGTAAACTTAGATGTTAGGTTATGATGTAGCAAATCGCGTGCTTGTCTTTTGTTTTCACCACCAGGGCGGCTCTGCGAACTACCTTAAATAATTCGTCGTTTATTTTTCAGTTTCCAATACGTACATGATGTTATCCTATAGTACTGTTCCACTGTATGTATTATATTTTTCGCCATAGGGCGAATTTGTATCTCAGCTTTAGATTATCCTCAACATCTGCATCTGCTTGAGCAAATCCACATCTTTTTTTCTTCAGAGCTGCCAACCCAATTGTTGTATAATTTTATGATGTACAAACATGTTCGCAAATATTTTTTCCGAGAGCGGAGGCCAAGAGGCAGTAGTGAGCCGTAGCAAACCACCGGGTCCTCCAGTTTCTAGGATTTACCTTAGGTTTAGGTTAATATGTGTTTGAGTTAATTACTAATTGCATTTTTTCGATTGTTGCATTGTTAGCATGGATGCATCAGTATTTTGTTTTCTGACGTCATTCAACATGACCATGGGATTGGTGCATTGGTATAAGGCATTGTCTAAGAGCGGGTAGTATATTGTATACCATTTACCCCATTATTCAACCTGTATTTCTTAATGTTGGTATAACCGTAACGTAAGCACACCAAGCAGAATTTCCTCCTTTTCCCTTCAGTTTCAGTTGTAAAATTAGATGCACTTTTTTGAGAGGTTGGGTAGGGTACTAGCTTTTAACCAAGTCACATCATACCCTAATGTTTTTATTCACTCCCTTTTTATTCTAGATTAGTTTAACACTTTAAGTTCTATGGCGTGCATATACGTAAGTCACCCATATACTAAAAATCTGTAAAAATAGGTTGTTTTTTTTTTCCTAAATTTCTATTGTTCAGCAATGAAAAAGGGGACAATTTTATAATAATAGATGGCTGAAAGGTTAGAGCTTAGCACATTCATATATCGCACTAATGTGATACGAAAAAGTCGAAAGCATTTACTGTACCTCTCGTTGATCAAATGGAAGTTGTAATTTCCGCAAGCTACAAACTCACTTTTTCATGGCACACGAACGTAGAGGGGGGTTATGCGACATGAGCTGACAAGCACACTAATGCGGTAACACGTGACTTGCTGTTGGTGACAGAAGCACGCCGCAATAAACCTACCTGCCTGACACACTCCTTACAACGAAATCGTTTTTTTATTTGAATTCGTATAAATGATACCAAGCCTCTCTTGCCCAGAGAAGGAAATTCTGATTTCGCAGAAATAGAGTAATACGTTTGTGTGACGCACATCAACACAAAAGAAGACCATTGTGTCACTTTAAAGGTCAGGGGTCAATCGCAGTACTTGTATGTCACGTCTTGAATCTCTTATGAAAGTCTAACGTTGTTTGGCGAGTTGGGGGCCTAATGAGAAGGAAATGACCATGTTAGCGGTATACTAATGGCAAATTGTAACGCTGCCCTATTAGCGATTTCTTAATAAGATTTCATGTTACTATTTCGATATGCATTATGGTATCGGGAGGGAACAATTTATAAAATAAGTGGTAATATGACTTTCTCTATCCAAAAGGCATGTAAAAGAGCCTCAAGCCTGAAAGAAAAGGCATCTGAGCATTTATCAGCCTATTCACGCACTGAATTGAATGGGATATTAAGGAGTGTCCTTAAATAAACCAAATAAATAAACAAACAACACTCTATTAAAATGTTAAACTACTTTTGTGGTCGCGAAACTAGTTAATGAAAGTTCTGAACATTTAAATACTTCATAAAATAGTTAAATGACGTAGAAATACGTTAAAACATCGAAGGCTTCAGAATGTTGCATGTTGGGCTCAAGGGCTTCCGCATACAATTGTTGCGGGAGGGACTATTGTGGTTGTATTTATGTTATCTTGCATGTTACTATCATAGTGAAGGTTTTACAGTACTGTCTATTATGGCTGCTGAAAATAAGAATAGAAAAAAACTTCAAGGTTAGAAAAGGGAAATATAATTGCTGCACTGTAGCCTATGTTCTTGTGGAAGTTGCTCATATCTGTCAGGTATTGTTTCATGTTCTTAACTTTTCTTGTCCCTTTATCAATTATTAATATATTGCTATATTATATTAGCCTATCAAGGTTATGCTTGTTGACTTTCTTTGTCCCTTTATGCTTTGGTTTATCTACTACTCTGTTTAAATTAGCCCTAGAGCTGCCCTTTTGAAGGTTGCTCGTTTGCGTTACTCCCAAGATTTTAACTTTCAATTTCATACCTACTGCTCGATGCGTTTTAATGCGTAAAAATCCTGTATGGAATTTCTACCTTGTGCCTGTTTATATTTGCGGTTATTATATTTTAGCGAAATTAACTAATGTTTCGGTAAGCTTATGGAGTATTTTCACCGGGAAGGGGAGAGGAAGAGTTAGGAGGGGATTCTTTCCCTTGAGCGCCATTGTGTGCATGCACCGTCTGAAACGTAATTTCTCGTCACGTGCGTTTCCAGGAAAGTTTATCTCTAGTTTAATAAGACTGATTGTTGTTGCCACCGCTTCCTTGGTATAGTGGTTAGCATTGCTGACTGCTCGCCGAGAGGACCCGGGTTTGATTCGTGTTACCTGCTTAGGATATTTTGTTAAGTCAGATATGGAATGGTGTGCACCCAAACTTGTGAAGATTAATGAGCAGCTGCCGGATGAAGAGGTGGCGATCTTCTAGAAAGCCATGTGATAGGCAACCGCAGGGTGCCGGCATGCTGATCAAATGTTCGCCCCTGCAGTACTGCCCTCCACCAGTGAAGTCGTCAGACGACGATAGAAAAATCAGAGGTCGCTGCGGCTGGCCATGACCTGATTTCGGATTGTAGTGTCAAAAGAGCAGAAGAAGGATATTGTTGTTGCATTACAAAGTTATTAGTACCCATGACAATTTAAGGCATACTGAAGTAAATAAATCAAACCTGATAGTAATTAATGTTTACAATCACCATTATACTAGAAGGCAAACTACAGAACCTACTATTTGTATTTGTTAAAAATGCAAAATAGGTTTACTATATCAGTATGTATAACAAGTTATCTATGTTTATTAGAGAAAATAATATTTTAATACTTATTGGAAAAAAATATAAAGAATTTTATATTGTAGAAGAAAAAAATTATGTCTAATTATCGTGCTCAATTTATTGATCTTTTAATAATAATTCCCTGTTTTATAAGACGAAGCTTATTGCATCAATTGTTTAATTGACAATAAATAGAGGGTATGAGATTGCCCATACATTCAAGAATGTAATAAGTGAATTTATCTGGAAAGTTCAGACTGTCGTGGGATATTTATTAGGACTATTTCACGAATAAATTAAGAATTTAAATATAACTCCCTTAAACTTGGCTTAAAATATTTATATTATAACACTTGGCCTTTGCAAGCCATCTTGCAACAGACGAATGTCGATTGTCGGTAATGGGAATAGAGAAGAGTCATTGGTTTAGGACTATTTCATGATTAGAACAAAAATAAAAATAATAGATATTTGAAATTCGCGCATAGAATATTAACAATTGTATAAAATGTTTATACTCATGAATATACTTCCCTATTCAGAAACCGTGAGACTGAAATAGATGAAAATCGACTATTTCAGTCGCTACCATTCAATTTATTGTTAATACCAACCGAGGAAAACCAAACACACAGATAACATTTTACCATTTTGAACAACGTGCTTATTAAAGTTTATGGTTGCTTAGACATACAATTTACAAAATTGTTTCAACTGTTTGATTGAATACGCAAAAACAATTGCTTGAATGAATAAACATTAAGTTAGTTAAATGTACAATTTGCGTGTTCAAGAATTATATAGTGGGGGTATAAAATAGCTACTCTGACCACATGAAAATACGCTTCGCGTGATAAAAGGGATTTGATAAATCTTTACAGTAATTGCAAAGCGATATAGGGGTTGTGATTGGTCAAAATTCAAACATTTATTTCATTGATCGATTTTATGATGACGTCACATAAGTGAAATAGTCATTATAATTTTATTGTTTATTTATGATTTTTTATTTACGCACTTTTGTATTCAGTCTTTTTTATTTACTTATATCTGCCATACTATTAGCTTTTTGGTTTCTTTAGTTCATTTATTAGCAAATCACAATTAAATATTTTCTCTATTTTTCATTGGTGTCTAGGTAATATATATATTTTTTGAACGAATAATATTTAAGATACTGAAGTTAAACTTTACCAATGACATCTTTAAAAAGCTATTTCTTGTATCATTATAAAAATGGAACCAAAATATATTTAATTTCGATTCTATAAAATACAAATAACAAAAATAACTTGCGGTAGCTTTTCGTTGAATTGTATGTGAATTTAAGCCTTTAGAAACCAAAGAAATGTAATGACCCGTTCCAAATACTTTTACCACCATTTTACTTATCTAAAGTACGCCCAATTCCAAAAAATAGTAAAAGATTATAAGAAGTCTTATAAATAGCACATTTGTGAAACATGGATATTAAAAAAAGAGATAGGAGAGAGCAACGTCTACGAAAGGACAAAAAGATATGACGTCATCTCCATCCGGGCTCTGTTTTTTACTTTGCCTGTGGTTGTAATTTGTCTCGCCAAGAAGAAAAGCACAGAATGCCATAATGGAAAATGGCTGCGCGAGCGTCACCGGTAATTTGGCAGTGTACACAAGAGTTGCCTTGATTGCGAGCAAGGAAACTGTGTCAGGAGACCGAATTATTGCTGGCTCGCTGTGAAAGAGCGGAGGCAAGTCACTGACTCTGTGAGGCACTGGCCAACTTTATTCTCTATCACAGGGGAATTCACGTGTGGTAATGGATCTAGCAAAGATCTGCGTGGGATTAAGTGTTTATAGCCATGAAAGTGCGGTGCTAAAAATATATTTGGTGTGTTCAATGAATAAATGATTTCATTAGATCATCCTCTGGTAGATTCACTGTAATCTACGCCAACAGGCGTCCTTAGTCACCGGAAAGGAACTTTGATAATTTAGTCTCTTATTAATATCATTTGAGGAATAAAATATAATGTTTTAAAACTTATTTTTGCAAATGTTATTATTTAGTATAAGCTGACAGTTAAACAGTCTACTAAGTGTCTTCGGTTCGAATACGTTCTCTGTATATTCTACCTTCATTTTAAGAGAAACTAGTCGTATTTAACATGCATTTAATTAAAAAGAAAGACATTAAATAGTGAATAAATAAACAGATATATTATCAAAAATTAATACTAATGTTAGTATATGAAAGAGATTTTTGTTTTGTTGAGAAACATTACGAATAGAATTAGATTATTAAATACACCTTGTTGATATACTAATTAATTAAATCTATTTTATGTTCACAGTCCGCATGTATCGACGTAAGACAGTTTAGGAGTGCACAAATCAACTAGATACGAGGGTTTGATAAGTAACATGAGTCATGTAGAGATTATGATATTAATTCATTTAACGACAGTTTTAATATAAGCATTTTGAGTGCAGAAAAATGAGTAAGATTGGAATTTTTGGTGCAATTCAATTCTTTTTTTGAAAGGGAAACTAGCAATGGAAATTCATGAGAGAATTTGCCTACATTGAGTGACGAATGCCCTTCCTATGAAACCGTCCGACTTTGAGTTCAAGCGGGAGAAAAAAAAAAAAAAAAAAAAAAAACAAAGCAAAAAACAAAAAACAAAAAAACAAAAAAAAAAAAAACATCGAAGATGCACCACGTCCTGGAGCTCAAAAATCAGCTCTGAGGCCAGAAATCACCGAAAAAGTCCTTTATATTATTTTGGCTGACTGATGTGTTAGCAGGGACAACGGTCATATTAAACGATAAGGTTTAATTTATGTTGCATAATAAATTACAAGCAAAGACACTTTGGCGCGTCTGCTCATGCAAGAGCTAAAGGCAAATCGCATGCGAATATCATCCGACTGTTTAGAAATGTTTAAGAATAATCCAATCAGTTTTTATGGAGTTTTGTGACTATGGACGAAAAGTGCTTTCATTGTATATATCGGAAACAAGTCTAAGCAATGGACCACGTGAGGCGAATCGATTCCGAAAAAGGCGAAATGCTTTGCATCCGCTGGAAAGGTGATGGTTTGAGTTTTATTTATTTATTTTTTTTTTTTGAAAAGCTATTGCTGGATAATATTACGCATCATTTTTGGACAGACTGAAGACAGTTATCGCGGAAAATCGTCCTGGAATACTGTGTTTCACAATGACAATGATTCAAGCAGCATCATTCAGGACTAACTGATCGAACTACGATTTGAAATGCTTCCACATCCACCCTACTCACTTGATCTCACTCACTCGGATTACCGCCTATTCCCGAGGTTCAAAATTTCTCTGGTTGTCGGTCGTGGTGGTGTAGTGATAACCATACTTGCCTCGTAAACCTAAGATCGCGGGTTCAAACCCGGCCAGGACCGATGGATTTTTTTCGGGCGTGAAAATCATAAGCATGGCTTCCTTCGGAAGGGAAGTAAAGCCGTAGGTCCCATGTCGTACATTTGCGGCACGGAAAAGAACCTCAACCTCTGAAAGAAGAGGCCTCTGAGCAAAATTTATTGGCCGTTTCACGCACTGAATAGAATGGGATGCTGATGACTCGGGATGTTAAAGAGCGTCCGTAAATAAATCAAATTAAAAATAAATTCTCTGGCTGGACGCCAATTTAAGTCAAATAAATAGGTCATGCATAGGGCCTCAAAGAATATCTTCCAGGAGAGAAGCACGTCCCGGGAAACGTTGAAGCTAGTGCGTTGAATTTCGAGGGGACTATGGCGAAAAAATGGAGGTCGTAAATATGAACGTATTCTCTTTAATGTCAAACCAAGCTACTTTTCGTATGAAGGTCTGGTCTTTACATACTATCAGCTCACCTTATAAGGTTCCAAAAGCAAACACAAAGATGCTCTTCTGCCAAGAATTGTAATAATTAATGAAACACAAACTATAACATTTAACTAAATATTCATGTCTCAACTCTTTTGAAGAAACAGTGGATCAGACTTTTTAATATTATTAATTTCTTTATTTTATCTTCAATATATATATCTGCTTCCCATTTGTTTCACATTATTCACTCGGGCACCATTGTAATATAGGAATAAAGCTGAATAAAGCTGTATTATTACTGTAGTTCCTACTCTCCTGGAGAGGGGACATAAATATTAAGAAACTGGGTAAATATTTGGCAAAGTGTGGGAAATAATAATAATAATAATAATAATAATATAAATAATAATAATAATAATAATAATATTATTATTATTATTATTATTATTATTTGAATGATGTTTAAAGGTCCGTTTTAACTACTGAGGCACCACAGGCGGTGGACACTGATGATAGCTGATGAAATGATAAATTGGGACAGGATTTTTTTTAAGGAAGGAAACGTTGCAGGCCTAAGTCTAGGGTACCTCCCCAGGCATTTGCCATTTGTGGACTATGGAAAACGTGGGAAAAAACTCAGGCAAGGGGGACGTTCCTAGCGGAATTAGCACCCCAGACATCCCGCTCACGTGTCTGCGCTTTAACGACCTCGGCCACCTGTAGCGATGACTATGCTTAAGGAAAATAAGAAAAGAGATAGAAGAGCATTAGCGATTTTGTCCTGAAGTAAACCAAAAGGTCTCAAGACTAGATCCTAACACACCTACAACCTGGATGTTAAGATATAATAGGGTCTGGATGGGTAGATTCTCTTAAAATTGCAAGTAGATAAAAAATTGGAATTGTTAATGAAGATTTCGAAGACAGAAATTTCACTTAGTGCGAAGTAGGGCTGAACTGCTGCAGGCTCTGCACCTACAAGCAGTAATTGAAAACTCTATATTCCGCTTTTTAATACACTTGATTTTTTTATTAAGTTGCATGAACTTGGTTGAATTTATATGTTAAAATGCATGTAAATTTTAAATTAAAACAAACACAATACTTTACAGAAGTTTTATTAAAAGGGTGGGGGAAAACTATTTGAGACGATTCACGCTGACAGCACAATCTTTTAAGTATAAAATTACGTCAAACTATTACCAATTAAATACAAATGATAAATTCAGTCTATTTCTTATTACCTAAAGGTTAGTGTTCACAATGTGAATACGTAAGACAAGCAGACACG
This sequence comes from Metallyticus violacea, assembly GCA_030762175.1. Lineage (NCBI taxonomy): Eukaryota > Metazoa > Arthropoda > Insecta > Mantodea > Metallyticidae > Metallyticus > Metallyticus violacea. Next base: position 48,594,888 of record CM060842.1, read on the forward strand.
CCTTTACTGCTTGATTTCACATTCTGAAGATGCAATGAATTACTTTTTAGTAAGCTGGCAACAGTGAAAGTTGTGCTGACAATGATTACTGCCGGTATATATCTTCAAATTACGTCGTTTGTTCTTGATCTAATTTGTTACTTTTGCTATCGTGTCAAGGAAAGTAACTTCGCTGTTATCTGGCTGACGGCAGGGTTAATGCAAGCAGACCTAATGCGTTTTTCATGAGGTTTGCACAGCGACACGCAGATGTGGTAGTCGCTGCATAAGATTTTCTCTCTTCACAAACTCAAGGCAGCAATATTTTCTCATTAGCATTTCATATATTGCGCTGCTACAGGAGTGAGATTGGAGGAAAAACTCTTACACAGATTTCATCATCGTTTCTCAAGCGTTATGCCTGATGTTTACTGAGAGTTATTGAGGTAACAGCATGTCATTATTTCGATTTCTACAACGCACTAAAATTCACGCATGGTTCGAATCATCAACTCTTGCGGTTTTTTTCAGCCTACTTACACAAGTCCGGTATTGCGTCAGCGCGGAGGTTGCTAACCAGTGTTTATATAAACGTGTTTAGACATTCATTTTGAACAGATTACTCTACTTTCACACATATTTATTGAACGGGCTGGTTCCATTTATTGAAATGTTCTATTATTGTTTCCAATCAGGGTAGAATGCTTAAATAATGGTTTAAATCTGAATAGTGATGTATGATACAACTGTTAAAAGTTAGCATTTTATTTTGTGAGTAGCAAATAAACTCTCTTTTACACCATATTGGGGAGCTCTTAATATTTATAATTAAAATAGCAAATATTAATTAAATTTATTCCAGTGTTTTCGAAAGATGTTTTATTTTAAATGGGTAGTTCGCGTATTTCTCACTAGAGGGAGCACGGAAGAAACAGTCTGTGGTGCCTCAGTAGTAAAAACGGGCGTTAAAAAAAAAAAAAACACACACACACACACACACACACACACACACAAAGGGAAGCAAAGTTACTTAAATCTCCGGTAATATTACAAGTGTCGCAGCGGCTGTAGTGATTTTTAAACGTGTTTTGGCGGGTAAATTACAAATTAAATGTTTAATATCATTGTTATGTTTTATACATTACATTAAATTGCTGTTTAAAATGTACTTTTCTAGCGCTGGGCATGCGCAACCATGAGATCATTTATTACTGATATTTTTACAGCCTGACATGGTTCCAGGGTTGCCAAAATGGTTACTCATGCAAATGAATCTTAGAATCCAGTTTAGTATTTATTATATAATATTACTAGTATCACTATGTACTGATTGGTTTGCACTAAAGTTGCTAACCAATTTCCCTAGAGATAATAACCGCAAATACAATCATTATAAGCAACATTGTAGTGTATTATAGACTTTTTTTTCGCATAAAAATGCACCAATAATTATAGAGAATGAAACGTTGAACTGTTGGGACTAGCGCACACCACCAACTTCCTAGGGAAGCCACCCCTGATAAAAGTAATTAAAGTTCTTCAAGTAAATACGGTCGTCCGCATCATTTTTTCCTTACGAAAAGTTTTGGTTACCTAGGAATTCCGCAACTGTTCAAATTATGCAATATGCCTGTTTTGGGAGAAGAAACAATATCGCAAACTTTGAAAGATCTGATTGATTTACAGCTCTGTTCGTGTCGCAAGAAGCATTCTCAGGCTGGGCTCTTTCATGTCTTCACATCCTAATTCGTGGTAGTTAATATGAAAAATTGCACATTAAAACCGACAACGATAAATAAATATTATATGCTGAATGAATCAAAATGCAAAACAATATCTGAAACTGTACTATATTTTTGAAAAAATAAAAATTACTGTTAATATGATTTATACTTATACAGTGCTCATAGATTTCATTTCAACTTTCCTCAAATTTTAAAAGAAAATATGCATTAGACTTTGGCATAAAGTTCTGTAAGCTATTGTTTGTTAGAATTTTGTTTTAAACTTACGTTGCACTGTAAGGCCATTTATTTAAATTTTATAATCGTTTTCTTTAGAAGTTTTATATATATATAAAACTAGCTACCAATGCTGCTAAACAAGGGATTTGTCATTTGGAAAGGAGTATCTTTCAAGACTGCTTGTTGAAAATTACTAAACTACAGCGATAAAATCACGAAGAACATACATATAAAAATATTGTGGTTAAAGGAAACTACCAAAGTTTAAAGGTCAATAGGTCAATGTTAAAATTTACGTACTGTGCTATAATGTATTACTTGTAATGTGCGTACTGTATTTTAATGTAAGGTGCAAACAAAGCAATAAATATAAACATCTGTGCTAGAGCTTCTAAAATCATGTCAATATTAACTTCATTTAGTTTGATGAAAAATTAATCAACATGTGCTCTTTAACAAACCTTATTATTTTAACGTCGTTTTAAAACAAAGCCTCTCCGTTTCCAAGGTAACTGCAGGTGGCTGTCACTGTGAAGGTGTGCATATCTAGCTGAAAAATGAAACTATCGGAAACTTTTTTTTTTTTTTTTTTTTTTTTTATTTGTGGACAGTTGAAAACAGCGGTCCAGGTTGTCCAACTGGTAACTTGATGCCGCTCTAAACCCGTCCGGGGTTCGGTCACGGAGTGCGGCCGGTTTCTTGAGGGCATTTCGGATAGGAGATTTCATAGCATCTGCTCTTGCAGGCGTGATCCTGTTTACAGGTAATGGAGGCCGTTACACTGGCCAGAACAGAGGTCATATTAGGTGCAAATAAAGCGTTTAAAGCGTGCGTTTCTATGTGAATAACTGTTTTTGTTTTAGTGGAAGTAATTCTGTTAGAAGCTCGATTAAGGTCCCTTACATTAACACCTGCAGAAAGACTGAACTTCTGTCGCTGTTAGTTATTATTACATCTAGAGTATAAGTTTGATTATAATTAGAGTATTCCTGGATACAAAATTTGAATATAACTTTCTCAAGATTTACAATAGTCATACTTTGTATATATCTAAAAGGATATTTTTCAAAGTTGAAAATAATCACCATGTTATTAGGCAAAATGTTAATGCACAAATATGTAGGTTATTAGGTTACCCAAATTTTCTTGTTTTTTTGGGGGGGGGGCAATTGAACTTGTACATGTCTGTACAATTTAGATACTCTCTAATTAATGACCAGAGAAAAATCAAAGAAAATTGGAAAGATGAATAGGGCATGTGTTGCTTGAGACAAATGTATTACATGTGTAGGTGATATTTGCACTAAATATATTGGTAATTCTTTGATTGTTTTATCAATTATGATAATTTTTACCGAAGATTTGCAACAATATTCTGAATAAACTCTTCACATTCATAATCACTGGGGTTCGACACATGTATATAATAGTTTTTGCCTGACTTTCAATGATCAGGTAAAAATATGCATTTGCATATGAGTACTAACCATACTTATTACCCATTCACAGCACCTCGTTTAAGTTTACTTCATCATAGGGGAAAGTTGAGTAGTTATAGCATTCGGAATCTTATAAAATATATTAATACTTTATTAATCTTATATTAATAAATATATTAATACTTTAAAGCTGTTTTAACATATTATACACAATTAGGAATTGAAATAATGACGTGAGGAAAAAGGTTTTCGCCACCCTATATTTAAAATATTTAATACTAGTAATTGCAAGTCTATAACAAAATTAAAAACAGTTTAAATATTTTGATGTAAGACTTCATGATCATAAAGTTTATTTATAGCAAGTAGAGGTGGAAGTTTTAAAAATGTGTCTTTTCGCTTCTGCTTAAAATGTTACAAGAAGCAAGTGTTTTCTTTGAAGTGTTGTGTAATCATTAGAAATATATATGCATTGAATCCGCCACCCTTGGCAGTTTGCTTGAATAGTTTCGTCATAGAACCACACATAAGTTACAAATAATTTTTTCCTCAGTAGAGCAATGACCTCGTATCCACATTCTTTTATAAATTCTCGACAGAATTCACATTGGGAGTTTCATGGCCCACCCAGTACTCGAGTTCTGGAATGTTTTATGAATATCGTTGCCTTCCTAGGAACACGACAGGATTCTTCTGAAACACAGCCCTTCTTTCAGGACGTAATTGTTGGAAAATTCCTCTACCCACTTAATAAAAATGTCTCGCTAATCACGTAAACCAAAGAACCAATACCACCATAAAAAATGCTCAGGAATATCATCTTGCCTGGGCTTTTATCTGATGAATATGCTTGGCAAAGAGTTTTCATTGTTCGACTTGGCAAATACTGTACTCTGACAGCCAACACGAAAAACTCAGTTTCGTTTGAAAAAACAACATTACTATAGTCCTTAACAGTCCATTTCTTTTTAATTTGTTGTTTCTTTAGAAGTATTTTTTAATTTCTCCCCGTTTAAAAACTTGCATCAAACTACTGAGTCTTGCATCTTAATGCCAGCTTACCTTTTGTAAAGTCAAAACTGCTTTTACAAGAGTTTATTTTGCATTTCTGGATATCGTCTTTAGCACTTATTGGGATTTTTCTACATAGCCTTGACCTTTAGGAACTAATTGAACGAGTTTTCTGTTGATTAAATTTATTGGTTGCACCAACGCTTAACACTTACTGCGTTTTGTAAATGTGGCGTTTGCATGTGGAGTAAATATGTGTGCTTTCTACTATAAACATACTTAAGACTATCATTACATTCAGTATTCTCAACAAAAATTCTTCATTGCAACAATGCGGCACAAAAACACGATAGGAAAATTAGAAGCAATAAATAAACTACACTCTTTTCCTTATTCACGTTAATTTGCATAGAGGTGTAAGTTTTTGTTTTTATTACACTACCACCATTGAAGCAGCTCAGTTGAAGCTTTTGGCCTTAAAGTGTGATATCTATTACTGCAACATTTCAACATAAAGATTCATGTTACCGCCACGGGTGGCGAGGTCATTCAGGCGCGGACTCGTGAGCGGGAGGTCTGGGGTTCGAATCCTGCCAGGTTTTTCCAGGTTTTCCTCAGTCTTCATAAATGGTAAATACCGGGGAGTTACCCTAAACTTATGCCTGGAACGTTTCGTGATTTTTGAGCTAAGTTACATTTTGAATAACATGAAATATTTTTATTATTTTTAAAATTTCGTAGCTACGTGTATCTTATGCATTCTATGTTTATGTACTTGAAGTTTGTGAATTTTTTTTTTACACGATCTTGTATTACGCTAAGGTTTGGAATCAGAGTCAAATAGAAAAAAAAAATCCCTTAATAATGTGGTTAACTATGATCGTTTTTGTTGTAGTCACTAAAGATGACATTTAAAACGGTTCTACAATTTGCCACTACTTTAGACTGAGAGACCAGGTGTATAGCAGTAGGCTCAAACTTTTGTGCTTTATGTTGGGAATATTTAGCATTTCCCTTGTAGAATGAGGGAGGCTATTCGAGTAACGGGCGCCTGAGCACTGCTGATTACTGAGGAAGTCCATCCGCCGCAACCGGAAAAGACAAATTGCATATATAGTCGCCGCTCGTAAAGTAATGTTTTAGTGTGCATGTTTTCACTGAAAGCATAACAGCTTGTTATTTTTAAAACTGATAATAATATACATTAATCTGTGTTATAAGAAATACTTTGAAAATGATGCCCCTCAGCGGCATCTGCGCATATTTTATCTCATAAGAGCACGGCAGTTCGGAACACATATTTTGTCATTGGGAGGTCATGTCTCTTGTAACGTTTTAACAAGTTAGCAAGCAGTTTCTTTACCTGGAACACGATTGCCAGGAAATGTTACGAATCGTCTTACTACATCACGGCATATAAAAATCTGATGACTACGTTTATGTAGTGCTATTATTACCTAAGAACAAGCTACCACACAATTTATACGTAACGCAAGCGGCGAGTAACACGCTAAAGCACATTCACTCGCTGACAAAACCTCCCTCTAACTACAAGCGCTCTGTCGGCCCGAAACAAAATAACCTCACTTATATTAAGAATTAAAAATCCACTCTAATTAAATTTATAAAACCTTTAGTATAGAGTGCTAATGTTTACGCATAACTATAAAACAAATAGCACACATAACACAAAAAACACGTGAATATACAATTATTTTTGTTTTAATGTCTCGTCTTGCTGAAATTATAGTCAGAAAAATCAACTGAAACAGAAAAAGCTATACTTGATTTAATACATAATAATTAGTGAGATGAATGAATTTCTTTGCTCTTACAAATATAATTATGCAATTCTTGGCAATTTATTAGCATTATATAAACTTACTTTCCTTATAAGAAATTAATTGCTATATATCAACATATACTGTTCGATAACAATGCGTTATTGAGTTACGTTACTGTTTTGTTTTCGCCTCTTTGGTATTTGTTTCTCGCATTCATTTATCTTCCCTTTCTGAGACTGAGAATTTTCAAAGCTATTTAATGATAACATCTGTTCTTACACCCAAACAAGTTGTTTATTAGTGCTTAGCTGCGATATATCTTCATTTTAGACTATATTTTTCCAGACAGATTTAGATTTGATATTATAAGAAGATTATTTTTCATCTTTTGCAAAAGAGATCAAAAATAATGGTGCATATCTTATTTAAAGCTACATTTAGAATGCTACATTTAGAATGCCTAATTTCATTGTGTGTGTTATATTAGGCTACAAATAGAAAAAAAAAAATACGGGAAAGATGTTAATAGTGTTGGTAGGGGAAAGAAAACGAAGTGCAGTGAAAATTACAGCAATACGAAAACAAAGCAAACCACGAGAAAATCATAAGAAGTACAATATGTCCCACAGCAGATGGATGAAATGAAACTGAAGAAACGGGAAAGGTTCCCTGGCACTGGTAACAACCCAGCACCGTTTTTGTAGAGATGAAGAGGGGCTGGTTAACATGTGACCACAGGCTAGTGACGCGAGTAATGGGTAGATGGATCAGTTTACACTTCAATCTGGTTTCCATGACGAACAGCGCTGAAAACAGACCCAAAGCTCGTTAAATATAGCCTAGAATAGATTCAGATTTCGGATTAAGCGAAGAAACAAACAGTTTGTTACAATGCAAAATCGTGTTAAAACTCACAACACATGAAAAGAAAAATTAACTCCGATGTAGCCTGCCAGTGAGGAATTTGCATAGACTGTACCTCTCCGCTTCGTTTTGTACCTCGCTGCCAATGGGGGCACTTCCGGGAGTAAGGGATGAATGCGGGAAACACAGGGGGCACCGGTTTTGCGCCAGCTTTCTTGTTTGTTTGACATTGAGAAATATGGTTATATTTCGGCTAAGTGATAGAGCAGAAAATCTGGTGACAGGCGCTAGTGTACGATTCCCAGGTGACATGCTTGTATTGGGTAGTAGGCACTTTGAGTTGGGGGACATAAACATTGTGAGGTAGACTAGTGAAAGTGTCTTGGAGGTGGTTCAAGGAGGCGGTAATAGAGGAAAAGACTTATTGTAAGAGAGGGTTTCAAGTTTCCCAAAGTGCATACATACCAATTGATTGATTTATTTATGGACGCTCTTTAACATCTCAGGTCATCAGCGTCCCATTCAACTCAGGGCGTGAAACGGCCTACAAATTTTGCTCAGAGGCCTCTCTTTCAGGCTTGAGGTTCTTTTTCGTGCCGTAAATGTACGACACGGGACCCACGGCTTTACTTCCCTTCCGAAGAAAGCCATACTTAGGATTCCATCGGTCCTGGCCGGGTTTGAACCCGCGTTCTTGGGTGTAGGATGCAAGTATGGTAACCACTACACCACCAGGACCGACATATACATATCAAGGGTGCCAAAAATGTATACACCCTTTCACAGTAGATAGCTGTTTAATATATTTCAAAGTTGGACCAAAAACAACAGTAATGTGTAGTATGATGTTCTGTAAACAGATGTGACTTAGATACATTATGATAGCGTTGCTACGTGACAGGTAAATCAACAATGAACAATGAAGCCAAGATTATCGTATGATGTTCTGTAAAGAGATGTAACTCACATTACGTTATGCTATCGTTGTCACAACAAAATGGAGCCAAGATTATCGTTTGAACAGCGGAAAGCTATTTTGAAGTGGTATTGGAAAACCGAGAATGTTGTTGAAGTGTAAAAGCAATGGAGATGTGTGTACAGAACAGAACCGCTAACGCGAGTAACAAATGCACGCATTAGAGACAAATTTGAGAGCATGGTACCGTATGTGATGTTCACAAGGACAGATCTGGGAGACCTCGCACAGCAACAAGCCCTGCGTTCTCGGCTATAGTTTTGGAGCGTTTTGAACACTCACCGCAGAAATCTACAAAGCAATGTGCACGTGAATTTCCCCGCGTTCTCCGGATCTAACTCCGTTGGACTTCTACCTATGGGGGACTCTTAACGATGTTGTATACCGTAGAAAACCAGGTACACTGGCAGCACTTCGGGAAGAAATTGTAACGGCATGTACTGCAATCGCTGAGGACACTTTCGCAAATGTTGCTCACTCAGTAGTTCAACGTACTCAGAAGTGTATCGACGCCAATGGTAGGCATTTTGAGAAACTGTTGTAACTGTAAAAGTCTAAGGTGATTAGTGCTCATCATTTTCAGTTTTATTATGTTAACACAGTTTTTTCTTTCCTTGAAGCGTGTATACATTTTTGGCACCCTCTGTATATAGATGAACGTATACGTTGGCGTTGTACAGTTAAGAATTGTCCTCCAAAATAATAACCTTAAACATGGATACGAAAACTTAGTCGGCCATAATCATCAGAGTAATGAAAGATATCTTGTACATCTCGTGCATCGTTTAAAAGAAAAGCGACTAGTAACTTAAGTGAAAAACCAAGCATTGTAATATCCAAACATTTAATGAGAATCCCAAGGTTTGTGCTGTATACTGCATTTTACTGACGTTAAACTATTACCCGAAGCAATCTAGAGAGAACGACGTCACCATGTGCCGAAACTACCAATAACCTTACTTGAAGTTCACAAGCTGTAAGTAACTTGCAACCAATGTCCTCTACTAACGAATGATCGTGAAAGCAATGTGATTATTTTTGAAGATTTGCAATATTAGTGTCAAACAGAAGCGCTTTAAGTAAATGGAACTTTCAGATGCTGCAAAAAATATGTTACATAGTTATTTACATTGCATTTCGTTCACAATGGACAGTACATTCCAGCAGTTTTTGTTTACTATCAACTAAGAACTAGGGTTGAAACTTCTACCAAAGAAAATAGATGCAGATGCAGATTTCGAGTTTGCTATACATGGATCAATTAAGTCTACATAGAAAATGAATGAATGAATGTTTAACGCCCGTTTTTGCTACAGAGGCACCACAGGCGGTGTCTACATGGAGAGAGGCAGCTCAACTCTTGGGTTGTCGGTTTCACCTGGGCCTGGCATGATCGCGTAAACTACAAAGTATTGACCTAACAAATATGTTCCAAGATAATTCGTTTGACGCTGTTAAGTGACTTAAATATTGGCCCAGAAGAAGTAAGTGATTGTTTTGTTTTTGATATGGCTGAAAGTAAGCCGTTATGCCCAAAAATTGAACAGTTCAGCCTTGTTGATTACTATAATAGACGAGGCCGTACTCAATTGTATAATACGGGCCTAGCAGTCGTCTAAAGTCATGCATGTGAGGCATTTCATAGAAAATTCAACGCTTTATTTTACCACTCACCCCTGACATTTTCAAAATAATTTCCATTCTAAAAGTATTCAAATGCAGACTTATTGGAAAGTTAATGGCATGCACCTGTAGGCCCATAAAAGAAACATACAAAGAAATAAGGTTGAAAATTACATTAAAAACCATAGAGAAGGCCGAATTTCTCGTGTTGCTTTTATGAAGTACATTTCGTATTTAAATGGGCCGCAAACTCATTGCACTCACTTCACCTTTTTTAAAATCTGGGTACTGTAAATATAAAAAAAATCTCTACTGATCCTCTTTAAGAGCATTCTGAAAGTTTTGCCATTTTGTACAACTCATAATCTACGTCTTCGTAAGTAACCACAATTTACACTCGCCAGTTCTTCTGCACTAAGGGAGTAATTCAGCACCTTCAGCATGTTTCATAAGAAGGAAAGGTGAGTTTGCGGCATCAGATGTCGCCGACGGCGGGTAGAGTAGAGCTGGCAAGAGGCCGATTTGAGAGTGGATATTTTAAAATGTGCCTCGAAGTATTTATTATAGTTCCTTTCCCTCTTTTTTCTTTTTACTACCTTTAGAGTATATTTAGGCACTGATAACTGGTCATAATCATTATTTGGTTTATTTAAGAACGATCTTTAACATTTTTGGTCATTACCTTCCCATTCCAGTCAGGGCGTGAATCGGCCGATAAATTTTGGTCAGAAACCTTTTCTTTCAGGTTTGCCGTAAATCTATGACACGGGACCAATGTCTTTACTTTTCTTCCGAATGAAACCATACACGCTCTAAAAATCTATCGACCCTAGCCAGATTTGAACCCGAGACCTTGGGTCTACGAGGCAAGTATGGTTACCACTAGACCGGCTATTTATAATTAGTTATGAAAAAAATGTTGAATAACACAACCATTTATTTTGAACGAAAATCTGGATGGAACTCATATCACAATGTAATTCAAAACGAAAATGCAATTGAAGATGGCTTGCATTGTTTTAAATAGTTTATTATAATCATTGCCATCTTCGCGTTCATGGATTAATATTTCGATTCTTTGTATTCTTCGGTTTATATTTTTAATTTCTGGTTACTCCAACTACATCTTCATTGTCACATAATTAAAACAAGAAATGATTTGTCTTCATGTTTAATGCATAATTTTGAATGTCACACTGCTTGATTTCATTTAAAGTATATTAAATTTATACTATTATTTACTTTTTAAGTTGTATTCTTAATATTTCCAAAGTTTTAAAATGCAAACCTTGTTAATTAACTAATTTACAACGACATACTTTACTAAAAGATTACATCGATTCTATTTTGTTCTGCTATGGCAGAATTATTATTCTTATTATTTATTGTAAGGCTTTATTATGGCCTATGAGAGTACGTTATTTCCCATAACGAGGCAAAGTAAGGCATTAGAAAATGAAACACACATATCCAACAATTGTTTATGAGCGTAACCAAAAGAAACAACAGTTAATCAGTTTTAAAATATATACCGGCAAAAATAAGTCCTTTTAACGGCGGAATGGCGTATGTTAGAGACAAGGAAGTGATTGAAAATATTTTCAAAGGAACCAAGGATGGTGATAGAGTATTTTATATCGACGATTTTAAAATTACTCGAATATTTAAGAATTACTAAGGTTTTAAATATAACCATTTCATTTCGCGTAAATCTACGTTGTAAATACTTAAAAAGAGGTTACATGACACAGATATAATCTGAATAATATACTAATGACTGTGATAATGCTTTTTTATATTCATTGCTGTTCCTGCAGGGGCGAGGTCTGTGTCAGAAAGCCATGCCGTGTTTCCCAGGTTTTGCGAAGAGAGACATGTCCTCGTTATCTGAAATCCCTGTCGACGCGATAAGAAGAGGAATCGATGAGCTGCACCTGGCGATTGCTACGACATGTGACGGGCTTCCATGGATTCTCTATCCGTTTATATCAAACAAGGGCTTTGGACATAAATACGTGTACGTTTTCCCTATACCTGTATACTTCAACGTCTGTACTATCTGTTAAATACGTGATGGAAACTTTTCCTGTTACAACTTTGGGCAATAAAAGCCTGCACTTGCGTTTTTAGAGATATAAAGTCAGCATTCATTTATATTTTAGGCGTCATATTAAGGCATACTAAGAAATCAGGAGGACGCTAGGTTAACAGCATTTCAAGAAAAATGTACGTTCCTTACCAGCCATCTCATATCAAGCGGTATCTTGAGTGTACAGAGTTAGATTTTAAATGTAACAAAACAAAACGAATAACATGTTTATGTTTTAATGTTAAAGACGAAGTAATACATATCATCTGATGGAATATGTCTTTCTTTCACATTGAACCATATATCTGCAGCTCGTGGCAGTATAACTCGAGGTGCACAACTTTACCACTGCTACTGCTACGGTTGATTAATATAGATAGCAAGCTTCAAGAACCTTAACAACTAGATAAACACTTGTGTGTGAGCGTTCAATACATACAACAGAAAGAGAGAAAAGTCCAGTAGCTGCGCAAACGAAGCAAATTCTTCAGGAAATGGAATTTGTGAAGGGCATTACAGAGAGAGGTAGAGCAGAGAAAGTGAAGACTCTAGAGCGCTTTTTCAATTTCAGTTTTCAGGCATATCACACTCCTAATTGGTTCGATGTGTCTGATTTTAAAAAAAATATTTTTCTTGTTTTATTTAAATGGTATACACCGAGTTTCGCTGAAAAAAAATATTGGTGCCGCTAGAGCGATTTTTAAATTTTGGGTTTCAGGTAAACCCCTACTCCTAATAATCTGATTTCACTGATTTTCGGAAACTATTTTTCTTATGGCATATGCCCAAAATCGTTAAGAAAAAATAAAAATTGCGGCCGCTAGAGTGATTTTTAAAATTTCGTTTTACCCCACTCTTAAATTTCGTTTTTTCTTCAAACATATCCCCATTCCTAATGGTTTTATTTCCTCGATTTTCATAATCTGTTTTTCTTATGTTATTTAAATGGTATATACCGAGTTTCGTTGCGAAAAGACAAAATATTGGTGCTGCTAGAGCGATTTTTAAATTGTGGGTTTCAGGGGGAGATTTTTTTTCTAATATTCTGATTTTGTGGATTTTCAGAAACTATTTTTATTATTTTATTTCAATGGCATATGCCGAGTTTTGTTGAAAAAAAGCAACAATTGCGGTCGCTAGAGCGATTTTTACGTTTACGCTTTAGGTTAACCTCCACCCCCAAATGATTGAATTTTGCTGTTTAACGAACTCTGGTTAATTTATCCTTATCTGAGGAGTTTCGTTGAGAAAAAATGAAGTGGCAGCAGTGAGAGAGTTTACAGACATGTATGTATGTGTACGTGTATAACGTTTTTTTTCGTCGTCATTTTTTGGTGTCTAGTAAATATGATCAATGGAAAATCAAAGGAATTGTTCAAAAGTAAAACTTTTCATGGGTACAACTGTAACAAGTACATACATTCGGAATTTAAAAATATGTGCTCTATATAATCAAACAAAATAATTCACCTATTTCTTATAGCAATGCAGTTTTTGACTAACCCTTAATTTAAGTCTGAAATCTGCAATCTATCTCTACAAAAGGCACTATAGAGTTCCTACGTTTTTCAAATCACACTTTGACTCAAATTAATGCTTGGAGTTGATTTACCTTGCTTTTAAAACTAATTTCCTCTTCCAAAGATCGTAAAAAAATGCTTACAGTGTAAGTTTTGTATAGTGTTCATTTTCTTTACATTCAACTAACACAAAACGAAATAAAGCAACTACTTCAGTAATTCACACAAAACTCCACTCAGCCATTCAGCAACAATCAATTGCTAACAAAATGACTGATTATTATCGCTGCTGGAGAGTGTGCATGTTTTCCCATATTTAGTTTATATCAAACTGTGTTGCCATTACAAGTACTTGATTTTCTCTTTATTTTAATTTTTAGTTTTTTATTTATTTATTTCCAACTTTGCGACTCAACAACAAATTACTCGTATAAAGCTGGAGGTAATCATTTCTGGGAATGCACAAGACGAACACGCATAACGACCCTTATGGGTAACAGTATCCTGCACAACTTACCAAGACGTTTGTCTGCACCGCAACTGAAACCAAGTCCCCTACAGATAACAATCGCAACAGCAAATTTCAGGGTCGATTGTAATTTTTACGCATATAAACACATTAAGCGATAGTTATAAGATAAATTTTGGGGGGTACCGCAAGTCAGTAAACTCCTACAGAAGAGACGCCTTTAGCGTCTTTTAAGCAATTTCTCTGATTATACGTATTCCATATTGACATTTCATAACAAGTAGCCACTGCGTCTCATATTCAGGCACAAGGAGTAGCAGATATAGCATTTACAATTAAAACTTCATTCTTGAGACATAATAGATTTTAATTAATGGCAAATTTTATTTATAGTGTATATGGTGCAGAAAGGTGCAGCGTTTTAATTAAAGTTAATGCTTATTTTTATGATAATCTGGTCTATAATAATTATACGCCCTCTACCAGCTCTTGGTTGCATTTTTTTAAAATCTATCACTGTTTTATCACTTCAAACACGCTAGTTGAATTACCCTGCGTTGCCAAAACTTATCACATGGGATTCCCCCCCCCCATTTCAATATTTCTCCAATCCCTAAGGGAGATAAAATCACAGACAGAAGGGCATTTATCATATAATTAAAATTACTGTATGATTCCAAAAATCAATCGTGTAATTTGGTACAGATTGATTGAACACTCCCAACAGAATTTATATTTTTAATGTGTCAAAGGGAATGAAATTAGGGGGGGGGGCGGTTTATCCAAATTTTAATGTAGTATATATACTATATATATGCCTGGTTCTAAAGAATATATTTACAACTGGTCAAGGATTTAGGATTGTGTAGGGCATATGCGCGTGCACATATACACGTTCTGCTCTCTCTATAAAACCAGTGGCCATTTACGTGTTCTTTGTTCGAAAAATATGGTATTTTCGAGTTATGCTTCAGGTGCTGTAAAATGTTAATACCTGGGAATTTACACCTTCTGATTTTAATAATGGATACACAAACAGAAATAGAACAAGGAATGTCTTTTGATATTTTTTCATACTTCCAGGCGTCTTGAAGTAAATTCAGCTGAAAAAACTTTATGTGAATAATTTGATTTGCAAAATTATTCCGCATCACTGAGATTAATACTTATTGCTTTAGAGCAATGAAGTTAATAAAGATTTTAAAGCGTTAGCAAAGCAACGAGAGTTATGAACTTGCTTGAACCTGAAAAGCCTACTATTGAAAACCCTAAGAGATAAAGAAAAAGCTATTTAGACGATATTGTTTATTGTTAAGCGCTATTGTCTATTTATCATACAAAACCCCTTTCACTTTGTATACATATATATGTATACACACTTAAGATTGTTCACGAAAATGAATGTAAAAGTATTAATTTGAAAATATATTCTATAAATTTCCCACTATGCTTACTGGGTAAAATTTATCTCGCCTGTCTTTGGTTTGTAACTTTATAATGACCGCCACGGGTGGCCGAGGTCGTTAAGGCGCGAACTCGTAAACGGGAGATATGGGGTTCGAATCCCGCCAGCACCGTCCTCCCTGACTGGGGTTTTTTCTAGGTTTTCCTCATTCTTCATAACTGGCAAATGCCGGGGAAGTACCCTAAACTTAGGCCTGGAAAGTTTGCTTCCTTAAAAAAAAAATTAAAAAATCCTTTCCTAATATATCATTTCATCTCATGTATCACCAGTGTTCACCGCCTGTGGTGCCTCAGTAGTAAAAACAGGGTTAAACACTATTAAGAAAAAGTACAGTATCAACCTTGCGGACCGCCAATAATATCATGCTGACTTTTAAGCAAAAGATGCGGCACACATTGGCCTGTCGACTGCTAAGATCATACGGTGAGGCACAACAAAGGGATAGTACGTAGAACAGGTATTACAGCAAGGATACTCTTATCATCTATATCAGCGATTCCCAAACTTCTTGTAGGCACGACCCCCTTTTCGAGAATGAAATTATTGGTAACCTTTCCATTCACTTCGCTGCTTACAGGCTGTTTGGTTTAAGATGAAACATGACCATTTTGCTGCTACCTGAGCTGTCTAGAAGGAGGGTGCGCTAATGACGGTCAAAGGGGCTGAGAGGTATTGTCACAGCCTACACTGCATATAAGTGGATTTTGGAAAACTAAGAAAACCTGTGCAATCTGATACAAGAGAAACTGTGTGTAGGGTGCATACGTTCTTTAATGCTTTTAAGACTAGGCATTTTAGAATTGCCTATTGCCGCGCGGAATATAGCGCTACGTCTTTTTACTTTCGATGTTTCAACTAAAAGCAACTGCGCAGTCATAATAATTAATTTGAAAATTCGCACGCACGCACGCTTCAACAACGTGACATCTATTCAATCACAATAGTCATTACTGAGCTGCAGTATAACTGGTCAAAATAATCATAATGCAACAGTTAGTTAAACATTCTTAATAAGAATGGATAATTTCTTAATTAAAAGTACTTCCTCATATCACCGCGACCCCCATAGGGGTCCCGATTCACAGTTTGAAACTGCTGATCTATACCATTTAACTTATTTACAGACAATTTCATTCAGAAATGTCAATAAAGCACAAGACAAAAAGAAAATTATAAAAGCATTACATTAAATAAAATTCCAGTAGCATAACATTCCTTAAAGAATATCATATATATATAAGGCGCTGTTCATAGTTTTAGCAAGTTAGCTAGAAAACGTAACTTTAAACATGTTAACGCAAAACAAAAATAATGGTTATGAAAGGAAAAAAAAAGTAGGAAGCAAAACAAATAATAAATGTACAGATAAAATATAAAAACGCCATTAAATTATTTTCGCTATGTGTAAAACTGTATAAACATCAAATAGCTAGTCAAGCAAAGGACATTAAAATTTATAAAAAAATGCATTTCAGGTTGCAGGATATAAAAAATTGATAAAATAAGAAATGAAAAAGAAATTAGCGAATATTTACACAATTGAATGTAAAATAAAAATATAACAGAAAACGACAAAAAAAAAAATTAATAATGTACTAGGAAAGAAGAGAGATCATATGTAAATGCATGTACATGTCTAGTTATATAACTAGAAAAGCAGATACATATATAATTGACCAAGATGCGATATCCCAACTTTTTGTGCTGAGTAAAATGTTCAAGACAACGGAACATCATGATGAGATCATATGAAGATGCATTAAGCATTAAGCATTAAGCATTAAGCATTAAAGTTGAGTTGTTATAAAGCGTAAAGGCGACTGAGTATCTGCCACCAGAGTGTGCTGCTTCTTATGAACTATTTGGTTTCCAGCATGAGTCTATCTGTGGCATGGAAGTTGACCTTAAACACACGATTTTACGATCCCTTATTTGCAGAGGAAAGAGATCTGTGAAGACTTGGCAAGATAACAGATCGCGACTCTATTACTTCTATTAGCACAAGCAAATGTAAATGCTTTTCAGTTATATAGATGCTAACAATTCATACTTTGAGTGTCTTGCTCTATCTACTGCAGAACAGATAGAGGTTACAACAATAGATTAATGAACAGCAGTTAACATGCAAACTCTTCTTGCTTTGGCAATAAATGTACTAGCAAGTCCCGCTATTTAAGACGTCACCGTGACGTCTGCTGATACGATGATGAAAATGAGTGAACAAATAACAAATGCTGAGTTTCCTACTGAACAATACATGTAGGCTTTTACTAGAATCCATTAAAGATGTCAACATTTCCATGTCGCTTTCTCTTGGGCACCAGTTACCTGATTTTACCTCTCGTATCTCAGTGTGTCTACCGTTCTGAAAGTTGCTTGCGTTAGAACAAATGCATTTTACCGGGTAATGGTAGTTAAGATTCTTGCTTTGCGAAAGTTACCGAAAGAACTGCAGGACTTAATAATATAAAGCTTGCCGTATTTTCTATCATATAATATGTAGAGTGTAACAAAAACACCGGGTCAAACTTTAGGAATAAGTTCCTTACACCAAAACAAACAAAAAGTATATAAACTTGGATTGTTGTTATTGCAAGACAACACTCAACGCGTTTCGAGATAGGATCGAACAACTTAAGTTTGTTAACATAATAATTATCTCGTTTATACTATCGAGTATTATTATCGATACTAATTTACATTGTGAGATGTTGCCATAAAACTTGCTTACAATAATCATTTGTGTACATTCGTGGTTAGTAAAGTTTCTTATATTGATTTGTGCTGCAGGACAGTTACATTGAGCGGTCAGGCGAATGGTAATGGACGTGAGGCGGCGGTTGCAAGAGAGAATGTTCTCGAACCGAAGACAATCGAGTCATCCAACTTTTCCTGCAGTTGAATTGCTGCTATCAAGCCTAAATTGTAACGCTAAGATTTGCGTCAGTCAAAAATGTTGGTTGTGAAAATTTAGATACCATATCTCCAAATATTGCCTAATCAGTAAACAAGACTGAAGAGATAAACAACAGTTTGGAAGTTTGCGCAAAAGTTTTTGGTGGGTGACGGATGCCCTAACCTTGAACATGTTGAAGATGACAAGGATACAAAAGCTGGTCATGGAATGTTCTCCATATGGTGTCATATGAGACGTACAAAATGCTAAAGCCAATACCTGAATCACCTACAACACTCTAGAATGGGTTCTTCCTGGCCAATCGTATGCAACTCTTAATGCTCCTCGATCTGCAGTTTGTGGTGTTACTGTATCAGCAATTTGATTCTGCAACAGAAGTTTTATGACCAGCTACCCTCGCTATCTCGTATAACCGTGCAGCCTCACGCCTGTTACCATTCGGCGATGGTACATAAAGATATATCTGGTTGCTCATATATGAAAATCCTGCCATGGTTAAATGCTCAAATGTAATTGAATTGCAGTACGAGCAAAATGTAAGAAACTGACCAACTGATAAAGGTAAACAAGATTTCCATAGCAACACTTCAGTATCCATATCTTAACTCTTATTGAATAGTACACTCGCTTTTACTGCTGAGGCATTACATGCGGTGCTACATGAGATGAAATGGAAAGAGTTTTTTTTAAAGGAAGGAAACGCTCCTGTCTTAATTTTAGAGTACCTCCCCGGCATTTGCCATTATGAGAACTGAGGAAAACCTGGAAAAATCTCAATCACGGAGGACGGTCTGGTGGTAACAGAACCCCAGATCTCCCGCTCACGAGTCCGCACTTTAACGATTTCGGCCACCCGTGGCGGTTTATCAACTCTATTGTTTGAAAAAGTTAATTATTATTCTAACAAGCTTAGTTGTTGGATCGTGCCTCAAAACCCATTGAATGTTACCTTTCAGTAATAACACACAAACGGGCATTTTCGGGCATGGTGTAAGGAAATCGCCCTAAAGTTTGTCCTAGAGTTTTTGTTACATTTTGTATAATATATAATACAATGCATAATAAATTATATTATATGTCATTAAAGTTAATTACATTTTTACAAACAGCTGATGCATCGTATCTCAAAAAGCGCTGAATATTATCTTCTAATTATAAAACATAAACCAGGTTTTTATGTAACATTTTTTTTTGTGAGGGACTCGATACTAAAAGTTGTTCCAGTATTTTTATACATCATATACAGCATATTTGATATGTAATATGAAGTAATGTATAAAATAATATTTAATTAATTATAAATAATACACAAAATAGAGCTATAATATTATAATATGTATCTAATAATAACGAAGATCGACTGGTAGTACATCTGTATCTTTGTGAGTAAACTGAGGCTTAGTTAAATATTTATTTTCAAGCAGCTTCTCTTTCACCTGTGTTTTTGTACGTTCATTTTACATTAATTTATTGGATATAAATTCGTACGATTGCATATACTCAACCAGAAGCACAATTGTTATATTTTTCAGTATTTAAATAAACCAGTATCATAAAAATCTAGCTTCTAGATCAGGTTTGCAATTAAAAACAAATGAAAATCAAGACTGGGATTGTTTACGTTATTGACTATGCCAATCTCGGGTAGACACCGTCATGCGTTATATGCAAACATTATGTTATATGCAAACATAATTTAAACAAAATGAATCTTTATTTCACAAACATGAGCGTAATGTAGCCCCAATGAATGTTGATCGTAATCCCGTCTTTATATATCAAGTATATGTAAAACTACAAAATGTAAACAAACTTAAAATGGAGTACATCTGAAGAATAAAGTTAATAATATGATTAAATTAAGAAAAATGGACATACAGAGCTGAATAACTACCCATTTAATTCAAATAAAACACTCAATTAAGATATTTAGAAGGAAGTTTGCATTTTAATTTTCGCTCCCAGCTACTTGAATTAATTAAATTTCAATTGGCACCCCTACTTCTAATAATTATATTTTAAAGATGATTAAGCTTTTATCAAATCTTTTGTTTTCTGTCATTCCCTGACAACCCGAATCGTTGTTATTGTTTAAATATGGAGAGAATAAAACTACAAAAAATATTAGGCATTTATGAAATAATTGTGTTGGTAATAAATTGTTTAACAGTTGTGTTTATCTTATAAGAAAGAAGATAATGTAAGCGGGTTAGTTAGGAGTTCCGAAATAGCCTGTATTAGTCTAGCCAACAATGGAGCACATTTTGAACTTTAAATTAGTAAAACTGTAATATTTCCCAAAATGAAATTTGTCTTTAACCTACAACTAACCGTTTTATTTTTTATTCTGTCAAATTCAAGCAACAACAACGAGAGAGAGAAAAAAAAAAAAAACAAAAAACAAAAGAAGTGATAACAGTTTAATTTTTTTTAAATTTAAGTATCAAAAGGTAGGGATTGCATTTAAATTTTAAATGGAATGGCTGGGGTAAGGGGTGAAACCTAAAATGCAATAAACACTGATTTTTAATTCTCCTTCATTGTTTACTTTAACGTGTTGTTGTTTTCTTTTTTTGCATTGAGTTTATTTTAAATAGCGAGTTTTTAAATGAGAGTCCTATATACATTTACATGCATTGGTTTTCCCCCAAATCGCATTACTATAACCAAAGTATGCATTTTGCAGCTGTATTTAAAATATTATCAATTGTGGCGTAGTTTTTATTTGTGCAAAAAGCAGTTCATTGCTGATCTTTTCAAATATAAAAATATACAGAAGTGCAAAAATACTGCTTGATTCAATCTGCCTGGGTCATGCTCGAACCTAAAGAGAAGAACGGAAAGTCTTTAAGTCCGGACATCATTAATTCATAGACCCTGACCGCTGGCATGGTGTGTCAAACACTTACTCTCTTTATAGGGAAAATATAATACTCCAGAAAGATGGCTTCTTTATATTCATGTAAAATCTTGTTTTAATTCAATATAAACAAACCAATAATGCACGTAAAACAGTTAAAAACTAGAATAGCTTTACAAAACTAATTATCTTATAGCAAGCGCCCCATAAAAGCAGGTCAGATCCCGCAGTACCGGACTTTGAGGGCTAGAAGAAGGAATCTGCAGACTGCTGTAAATCACTGGTTATCAAATTATGGGACATGAAGCTGTTAACTAATATGAGAAAGGTGGTAATGTTCATCTTTATATAGTAACAGGACACTACATCTCAATTACGGTAAATGGGCTCCGGAACGCTCCATCTCGCCAAAGTTTAAATAGTGCAAATGCAAGTTTTCTAAGAATCTATGTTCGAGGTTGAATCTTTAAGAAGAAAGCCTCGGCTGTAATTTAATACAGAGATTTTTCAATCTATTTTTTTCATTAAATATGTGTGATTCTTTTATACTACGCTTTTGTGTTATTTTCTACATGTAAAGTTGATGAGTTATTTTATTTTTATTAATTAACAAATTACAACTGAACATCAGCTATCAGCAATGTTCCTTTCACATATTATTTCACAGTTTTAGGCAATTGAAGACCCCCAAATCTTTACACACTAAATAACGTGATTAAAATATTAAGTCTAATGATTTAGTTCTCTTCAATTGGGTTCGAACCTGGCCAGAACCGATGGATTTTTTCGGGGCGTAAAAATCCTAATAATGGCTTCCTTTGGAAGGAAAGTAAAGCCGTGGGTCCCGTGTCGTACATTTACGGCACGAAAAAGAACCTCAAGTCTGAAAGAGAGACCTCTGAGCAAAATTTGTCGGCCGTTTCACGCCCTGAGTTGAATGGGACGCTGATGACCTCAGATGTTAAAGAGCGTCCATAAATCAATCAATCAATCAATCTCTTCAATTGTTGCCTTCATATTCATTTAACACTTTCAGCATCTCAGTGTTCTCGTGATGTAGAACTCTTTTCTGATTTTTTTGCAGTCTTTTTTATTTCTTCCCCACTATGTCACTCTTGAAGTCTTTATGAAATGTGGTTATTGCACACATTACCATGGTGCATTAACTATTGTTCTTTTTTGAAAAGTTTGTGTGTACTTAATACAGCCCCAAAGCAATATCCTATTGGCCCATTTCATCACTTGTTTGTACTTCAGTAACTTGTTATATACGCCAAATTCTTTATTTCTCCCGGTGAGTCAATGAAGTTTCTTGTATTTGGCGTTTAATGCTGTTCTTTTACTTACAACAAACTTCTTCCAATTTAGCTTCAAGTCTGTACTTACGTTTATTTACCGCCATGAGTGGCCGAGGTCGTTCGCGGATTGTGTGCGAGAGGTCCAGTCAGGACCGTCCTCTCTGACTGAGGTTTTTTCCAGGTTTTCCTCAGTCCTCATAACTGGCAAATGCCGGGAGGTACCCTAAAAGCTTATACCTGGAACGTTTCCTTCCTTAAAAAAAAAATAAAATTCTTTCCCAATATATCATTTCATTTCATGCATCATCAGTATTCACTGCCTGTGGTGCCTCAGTAGTAAAAACGGGTGTTAAACACCATTAAAAAAGTATTTAACTGTTTGAACTTGTAGAGTTATTTGATTATTAATTTTTATTGGTAGTGTCTTTGTTTTTCTATTCGTAAAGGTGATATATACTGATCTAGTTTCATTTAATTTAACACGCGATTTATTTATCCAAATACTGATTTAATTTACATATTTTTGGAGTTTATTTGTATATTGTATCTCCTGTATCATCGGCAAAAGTAGCCATAGTTGTATCTTTTTCTTGTGGGATATTCCTAGTGAGTTAGAGGTATAAAATTGGACCGAATACACTTCCTTGGGGCACTGCAGCAGCTATAATCTTTAAACCACATTATTCAGTTCCATGTATGTTTAATTCTGAAGTATCTGCTTTCCATATAAAAGTTCAGTATTTGACAAAACTGACTGGGAAGGTTCCGTTGAAGCTGATATATTTGTGCCGGACGTTATTGTCACGTCTAAGAATACACTAGAATAAATTTTGGTGTTGTCTCTCTGATATCAACAATTCGATGTACTTGATCGACAGTTGAATACTCATTTCTATATCCAAGTTGCTGTTCAGGTATTAATTTACTTTCTGCTGGTACCAGTTTTAACCGTTTTGATAATAAATTAGCTTAGAGGGTTGTGATATTAGTGAAATCGGTCTATGTGAATCCTTTTATTTGGGATTTTTACTAGGGGTGAGGCTCATTATAAACTATCTCATCTTCCACAGACTAGGTACATGTTTAAGTCTTATTGTAGCATTGATTAAGTGTAATAACTTTACAATAATTTCTTCTAGTAGCTCTTTATGAACTTATCTGTGATTAAGTCATGTCCCGAAGCATATTTTTTTCTTCTTCTTTTGCATTTACATTCTGGCTGATTTCCTGTTTTAAAGTTCTTTTCCTATCCTTCTCTTTCTGAAATTTACGTCTTCATTTGCTGTTTGTGTAGATAGAGACTGAAAGGTTTGTTTCAAGTAATCTCTGCATTTTCCTCGTCACATTGAACAAATGTCAAGTAAAATTATACACATCTTAAAATTTTGAAGCAAATCGGTGTGTTTGATACTGAGAAAATATGCATTTTATAAGATAGAAAGAAAAATCTTGGGAATCGATAAATGTGTCGTGCCTGTAAGTGCATTCCAGCTTCATAAGATAAATCATCTTCATCTTCTAAGAAACCGACCCAAGTGGCCAAAGTCGCAAAGGCAGAGCTCTCTTGAACAGTAGGTCTGCGTTTTGAATTCCATCATAACTTTCCTGCCTAAATGAGGCTTTTCCTAGGGTTTTCTCAATAGTAAATGCTAACTAAGGCCTAAAACGCTGTCCTTTCCAAAATTCCTTTCCCAATTCATCATTTCATCTCGTGCCTGTCATTGACCACCGCATATAATGTCACAATGATAAGTTCCTTTGTTAAACATTATTCAAATACTCCCAACTAGGATAACTAAAAGACACGTGTTTATAAAATACTATACATTGACTTCAATATACAGTTTACCACAACGTTTAGTTTCCATAAAAACATCAAAATGTATATACTAGCTCCGATAAGGAACATAAGAGTTTTCTTTTCAATCTGTATTATATTTATCATTCTGAAAATTGCACAAGTTATACATTTTTAAATATCTTAAGTCAACATTAAATATTCCACAATTTCATCCCTTTCGGAGTCTCTTAGGGCTTGATAGTTGCAATTTGGGAAACGCTAGCTAATTGTTACACTTTAAGAAAACGTTTATTTTATTTATAGGATAACTTTAGAATGTTTATTTTAAAACATTCATAAACCAATCCAGATTTCGCAAAAAGGAACATTATTTAGAAACAATGTCCTAGAACAGCTGTTCTCAAACTGTTGTCCGGGATCCCTGGGGTCTGTTAGCAGCATTTATTCTTGAATGTATAGGTACAAACAATGAATTAGAAAAAAAGAAAGAAAGAAAGAAAGAAAAAAAAGGAATGAGTTAATATATATTAGAATAAAATTGAAAGCGATCTTAAGTTCCATTAAGTGGAAAACATAAGACAAAGCAGAACACTCATATGTATTGTAGTAGTTTTCCTGGCAACAGCACGCATCTCTGCGTAGGTTTGGGCTCATCTCCCTCAGTTTTTACCGGACAATCAAAGAAGGCCATGAAAGGTTTGATGCCTTTTGTAATAACTTATTTATGTGATAAACAAATAATTGTCTGCGTTCATTTATCTAATCAGAACTGAAAATATAAAATTTTCCTATTAAGGCCGATATATTACAGCTTGTAAGCGAAATGTACATGATCACCCTCATTTAAGAATTAAAATTTATCGTAAGTTGCGCTATAATATATTGTTAGTTATTATTAATTATAACTTTATGTGTTTTATATACTTTTGAATGTATTATTATTGTTATGATATGATTAATGTGTAAGGATATATATTGCAATAAAATGGGAAATATTGAAAATATGAGCATTTTTGTTATATCTTTAAACATTGCAAACTATAAAACTATACAAAACTATACAAACCATATTAGTCTCCTATAAAGCATATAGGATGCTACTTTAAGATTTTAAACTTTCAGTAAAATCTTAAGAGTCAAGATAAGTTTGGAAAATGCTTTCTAGAACAAAGAAAATAAATTATCAGGGGCGGAGAGGATACTTCGGTACTTCAGCCTTGCTCAACGGTTGGGCCCAATGGGGACACCTCATGAAGAAAGGATTGAGATAAGGGAGATTCTGGAGGGCCCAGGATCTACGGGCGTTAACTGTATGGACGTAGAGGGGACTCCTAACACGTTTCCATGTAAAACACCTGAATCCCCTCTACGGAGTTGGAGCCTCTCAGAAGGTCAATTCCCATACCAGATGCCAGGGTAGAAATCTTTACAAGCGCAAGCCACCGTCACAACCGCCGTGCCACCTAACCCTGGCATACATTCTAGCGTTTGCTTAAGCGACAGGTTAAGCATCCCGAATGCAAGTCTCAAGCGATACCCTCTGAGCCACTCGACTGGCAGTAAGGATCAGAATTGACGTTGGAAACCCCGACACAATTATTGTAACAATCCTTTATTTACAGAATGAACTTTTATGCATTTATAATACAATATTTTTATTCAATAACAATAATCTGGTTTCAGAAAAAAGATTCTGTTTCTTGCAGACTAATTCTAAACTGTGTGGGAGGAAAAAACAAAAGAAAACAAAACAAACAAAAGGTGAACAATTTTTTTTGAAGCAGCGATTGTTCTATGTAACTTTTTTACGCGAACAACAGGTATAGTATGATGTTCTATTCTCCCCATATGCTGCATGGATTCTGGCGACTAGGTCCTCCGCTGATTTCTTAGGAGTTTCGAGACGGCATCGTGAACTTGCATAACATGCATAAGTGTGCGAAAGCGCAAGTCGCTCACATTAATCAACACAGATTCAATATTCACCATTCAATATACTGGTGTTTGACAATGTGTACCGCCATGTACGCACTGTAATTATGTTAAAGACCAAAAATTGGAACTCCTTTTGCAGTTAAAAGCACAAATGTGATTCACTTTTTGAACTGGTGGAGGCTTCTTGACTAAACATGAAATGCATGTTCATCACCATTTTCTGAAGCGTAGGCAACTTTTGACTTCTTACAACGCCTAAACACCTATTTCCGAACATGAAACCCGTTCTTCATATTACCGTCCCGCGCAACATGTACAAGTGTTGTCGGTTATTTTTTGGAATCATCTTTTATGCGTCTACGTATTTATGTCCCCAACGAGAATTCTCCAAGGTATGGGGAAGATTCGCGGTTGTGGCCTGAGGGGCTGCACGGTATCTCAGATGGTAATGATAAATTTAAGATCCGTGATTCGAGTCTTGGCCGTGACCTCGAGTTTTTCCTATCTTGATATAAAAAAATTGCTTCAAAAGTTTCCTTCGGCTGATCATAAATTTTTCTTCTTTCTCTCCATGTTTACACAGTATTTCGAGTGATTTGCCCGAGTTTGAGCTCTCAAAATAAGAGAAAGAGACAAGAGCCATGGGAAGTTACTACTTCTGACTTAATATTTCAAAATGCAGTTGATGACGGTAGCATACATAATATCTTCAAATGCAACTTTTAAAATAAAATGTGTCTCGTTTACAATTAATATACTTTTTAACACTTAAAAGTAATGATATAAATGGTGATTAATTTGCAAACAAAACCAATTGGGGGATGTTTTAAAACATTTTAAGTGTTTGGGGGTCAGGGTACACATCTTCTAACAGAAAGAGCATGCAGCCCAAGGCAGGGATTCCATGGTTGACTTCTTGCAAGCAAACCGGACCACTGCAACTGTCCATGTATGGCGCTATGCAGCTCGTAGCCTTATTTGCATCCAGTCCCAGTTTTGTAGTTCCCTTTAAAATTCCGGTTCTCCCTCTTCATGCTCCCCGGCTGTCAGGTCGCCTGGAAACCACGTAACGCGTTTGCCAACTTTGGCGTTTTTCCCCCAACTTCGACAATTTTCATTCCATGCAAAGGACAATATTACCCGAGAACCATTTTTAAGTTTCTGTGAAAATGGACTATCTACATAATGCAAAGTAAACATAATTTTAATTTATATGATTCTGTAGCCTGGACGATTTCTGGTATAAGTAAGGCGTGCCATGGTCAACTTACTAAGATACCTTTACATTCTTAGCTCATTAAGTTTCTAAACCGGACGGTAATCTTTACTTTAGAACTCGCGACGCTTTTATTTTGTATTTAGAAATATATATATATATATATATATATATATATATATATATACATAAGCATTATGGTAATTATAAAGTCAAAAAAAAAATAAGGAAGAAAGGTGTCTGTTTTTTTCTTCTTCAGAAAATACCTTCTCAAATATAGACTGTAGTTTCCATATCATTTTATAGTTCAGTTCCATTTCTTGTTTCTGTTCTGATCGAGTTCTGGATGAGAAACTTATTTCACGTAAATGCGTGGTTGCAAATGATGTCAACAATTTAAGAGTTTGTATTGCAATAGATGCGCTTTTTTTTTTTTTAAATCAAAACTGGTTTGCGTTATGAGAAAGGTCCATATTTCATCAACATTTAATGAAATTATCTTTCATTTTTGTTGCAAATTCAGTGAGCTGAAAGATGAAAAAACTGTTTCAGTATCAACTTGTGAGACTATGTTAATTGTTTTTAGTTGCTTCCGGAAAATACTAACTCTGTTAGTTTAAAACTGTGCAAATTTAATGGTATGTTCATAAAAATAAGCTCTAAATTTGCTCTGGAATGATTTTATTTCAAAACTCGACTTTCTTTATACATTTGTTGGTTTTATACCTGCCCCTTATTAAGTTAAAAATATCATTCACAGTGTTTAAGTGCTCGAAAACATTACGCAAGCAAATTTTTGGATATTGATTGAAACATTAAGTAGCTCCAAGACGCTACTAGGCTTGAGATAATTATAATGTTTATATACGGGAACATTTCCTTTCATTTTGTATATCCTGCAGGTACAACTATTTTGGTCATTCTTTGGATGTTATGTGTACATTGATTTTGAGTATAATTATTATTGGTTTCAATTTTACAGGATCGTTTATTTATCGGATGGTTGAATTTTATTCGTAGGAACGGAGGAGGACATTTCCTTACTTGTATTGCCAAGGTTTATATCTACGTGCCCAATAGGGGCACTTCCGGGAGAAAGCGATGAAGTAAGGGAACACCGGGAGGCCAGGGTCCAGGGAAATGATGCACGAACATAGACGGGGTTCGTAATAATGTTCCCGATGCTGGTGGAGGCCCCCTTCCCTCCAAGAAACCGAATCCCTCAGAAGAGCCTGGGCAGAAACATTTACAAAGCGCAAGTCACCGTCACACCACACACCGCACCGGCTAATTTCGTCTGGCACTTTCCACACTGTAATAGAACTAACGGATACTTGAAATAGAGAGTGGAAAATTCTTGGAAAGAAAATATTTATCCCAGCATACTTACTCCTAAGCGACTAGGGGAGTCCACGAAGGGATTCGAAATCGAGACCTACGAATCCAGTCACAAGCTTTACCTCTGAGCCATTCGCTTGAATTTTTATCGAATGGTGGTTAAATACACTAGCAATGTCTCGCTGAAAAGTAAATTTGAAAATGACTGCTCTAGATTAGTTTTAATAAACTGCAAATTAGCACATATTAGACAGAGATGAACCCATTTGAGATACAGAGTGTCCGTTGTCATGAATCTCGTGTAGTTCTATCAAATACCAATTTTGGTTAGTTTACATTCAAAGGTTTATAAATTTTTCTTAGTGCTTAACATTTGACAGTCGACGAAACAAAAGTTGTGCATTTGTTGAAGCAAGGGAGGAAATACAAATAAGTACAACGATTAAATACTTTCATATTAAAAGCCTAATCTGAACCAAAATAAAAGTTGAACTTCAGTCTATTAATTTGAAGTAAAAGTTCATATCCATTTATAGCTTTAGACAGAAAGTAATTAGTGCTGGCGCAGTTTTCCTATTCCGCAATTGAAGAAAACTGCTGCTTCGGATAAAAAACTTTTTTCGAGCCATGTTTGAAGAGGATTTTCCTTATCAAAGAACTTTCCTTGAAGATTGTCGGATAGAGAGCGGGGGGGGGGGGGTGGGATTGGAAATCTGAGGGCGAAGATCGGGGGAGTATGGGGGATGTGTTGCAATCAAACTCGTGGATTTGTCATGTTAGCGGAGTAAGGGAGTTCATTATTTTTGCAGAACACTTATATACGCTCGTCCATGCTTCAGTTTATTAAGACATTAACATTGTTTTTACTCCGCAATAACAAAAATCCTAAAATATGTTTAACATTGTAATGTGCCTTATTAATTATAATTTACTTCTCGTAAATACAACATATTTTGGAGTAATGACGCATAATTTTTCAGCAACTAGAAAAGGAATGGTAATGCAGTTAGTGCATTCTATACCATGGAGGTAAATAAGGAAATACATTTAGAGTAAAATACTATCCAAAACTATAGGACAAGAGCTAAAAGCGTTTTCAAAAGGCCTGCAAGTGTCGTTCTGCATCACCTGTACAGGTTAAAAACCTATCAGTGACGTAAATGCTAATGGAACCGGATAGTACAGGAAATAGCGACAAGCAAGCGATGACACCGTTTATGTGTCATAACAGCAACCTCAATGTTTATGAAGTCTGCGCTAGAATGGTGCGTGAATTATTTAGCATTTCATGCAAATTATTTTTAATTTAACATTTACAATAGTTACCATCCCAAATTTTAATCAGTTCTTTGGCCGAAATTAATAAACGATCATGACGTCACGGATGCAATCCTTTTTGACCTATTTTCCTCTTCTCTTTGTTTCATTCCTCTATTAAGTAAATCTATTCTTCTCAGCTTTTCATTCACTTTTTAGTTTACTCAAAACGTGTTTTTGATGATTTAGAATTTATTTCTTTAATTACAAGAACAGTCAATTTGTTAAATGTAAAGCTTTTGTTGTTTCTTATGTACTTTCATCTGATGGTTCCAAAAATTAAGTCAGGGGTTTGTATCATCCACAATATTTTGTATAAAAAGAAGAAGTGTGTTTTGATGTTAATTGGAATACATAGTCCTTACCATGCAAACAATAAAAAAAAAAAATCATTTTAGAGCTTTAACAATTAATGCCTCTAAATTTAGATCATTGTTACCTGTGAAGTCAGAATTTTCAACAATTAATTTTATTTCTTGTAGGACTGTAATAAATGCTATTATTTTTCAGTTGAACTGGTAAGTTAATTCAAGAAACAAATTACATAGCCTGTGTTTCTTGGGTTTTAAAATAGGTGCTGTAAAATATCACCAAAATATCACTAAACAGTATTGTTGCTTTTAATTAGAACCGTGTATAATATCCACCAGACAGTATTGTTGTGTTTAATTGAGAACTGTGTATAATATCCACGGTTTAATGATATTTGGGTCGAAAATTACTATGTGTGATTGGATAGTTAAACATTCTTAAAACTAAATCATGAAATTTCTTGCCGAGAGGGAAATATTCATTCCCGCAACGTTAAGCATTTGTGTTAATGCAACCACATTTCCAAAGAAATACAGCTACCAGGTAGGATAAAACACAAAAGATGTCATAATAATCCAGTTTCTTTAAATTTTCAGACTCATAAAGTAATAGTATCAATAATAAGAATAATAATTGCCTGACTACATTTTTTTTATTTTTTTTTTATTTATTTTTTTTAATTTTACATTTGCTTGACAAATATGTCAGAACAAACCGCAGCTGATGTGAAAGTACGGTAAATTTGTCAGCTTCTGAGCTATGAAGTAATGAACTGTAATAATTACACATCTCAAAATACATTTATGAAACTGTCATCTAAAACTTTTTGGAGCGTGGAACATAAGGGACGTTTACACCAGATATTGCTAAAATGGAAAGACATTACAAGGGAAAGTCTACCCAAAATGAAATGCTGCCATGTTCAAAGAACATATGAAGTGAAGGAAGAAGGTGTGGTTAGTGAGAATGTAGCACAACGATGGTTACAGTGCTTCAATAATGGAGAAGAAAACACTAAAGATGTACCACGTCCTAGAAGATTTAAGGTTACATCGCTATATTAAGACGCTTAAAAACCATACGGAAGTTGTAGATCTGTGTCTCATAAATTTAACCTGAACAGGTCCAACACAAATTGGATATCTGTTGTCAGCTTATCGCAAATCCTATGGATGTAAAATGGATCAGGAGAATTGTCACGTGTGATGAAAAAATGGATACATTCACTTCGAAACAGCGAATTGGTCTCCGTCAGCCTGCCAAAGTCATCACCAAAAGATCAGTTCATCCCGAGATAATGTCATGTGTCTGGTGAAATTTTGAAGGCGTAGTTCACTAAGACCGTTTTCCAAATGGGCGTGCAGTCCATGCGAAACTTTATTTTAACAACTGGAACGAGTAAATGGAGTTTTGAGACCGAAATACCCAGCATAAGTTCTCCTGCAATAGAACAATGCTGGAACAACAATGGAAAAAATACAGGAATTGAAAAGGATCGAATTGCTGCCACACCCGCCATATAGCCCTGATCTTGCGCTTTCAGATTTCCGCCTGTTTTGAGTCAGGCCATTTTCTGCGTGGAAGAAATTTCGTAAACATTGAAGCCGTGAAAGAGGGTATCATTCGCATTAAAATCCAGATACTAGTAGCGTCTCAGAATAACAAACCTCGCTGAAAGATGACTCAAGACTGTAGAATTGGATGTCCTTTATGTCAGAACACATTTCAAATAAAATTTTGCTTCAAAACCGGTATTACCTATGAGCAGAGCTTCATTTCCAGGAACTCATGCCCTCGATAAATCAGCGATAGCAAATTATTCTGCAGAGCAACCTGTTATATATCCAAACATTTTTATAATTAAAGACCCGTCATTAGAAACAAAATGGCAAGAATGCTAGTGATTTAAAAAGCAACAAATGAATTGTGCACATCATTTCTTTATTTGTGTTAAGAAAAATAGGAAAAAGTCTTAAGATATTCAGATATTAATCCTCGAGCTATGCGCAGAATTTAGATGAGCTATTGTGACCAATATGACACAGCAGACGTGCAGAGATACTGCCAGGCTCAAGGGCACTATTATAACCCATAAACTTGTTTTATTTGAGAAAGTTATGCAGCCTCGAGCGCATTAATTGTATTTTTAAACTCATTCTCAAGGTTGTTATGCGCCTGCTTGTAACTTTGTTGAGAAATATCAAGTATTATCATTTATTGGAAATGTACTACAGAGTGATTCATATAAAACCCACACATTTCTTTATTTATTGCAACGCAAATACAACGCAATGGCGCAGATATTCTGGAGTTGACAATTATTTCCCTCGTTTGCATTATCGCTGTGAAAAATTACTGAAAAACTACTGATCAAAGCTAAGCAGAGTATACGAGTGAGTGTTCACACTCTCTCCGGCAGGTACATTAGTAGGAATCAACTGGATCTCTTGTGAGAAACTCACAGCCCATCACTCATCTGTTGCTGAGGGCGTCAAGGCTCATCTGGAACTGTCTGTCGCAGGAGACCGAGCGGGCACTTGTACTCGATGCGTCCAAGGGCTGCGAAGAAAGCTCACTTAAAACAATAAAGGGTTATGATTGTGACATTGTGCAACAGCTGCAGAGAGAACTTTTGCCGTAGGTCTCAGGTGTTTATTGTGCAATGTTTTACAGATGAGCAAGGTTTCATATGTTTGGCTATGTCAACTAACAGAACATTTGAACCGCTTAAACACCGCATGCCATTCATGAAGCACCAATGCACCCAGTGAAAGTTCGGGTTTGGTGCCGAATATCCGCACAGAGAATAGCGAGTCCAATTTTTTTAATGAGTAATGGATGACATATGAGGATATTTTCAACAAGATGTTACTACATCAACTGAGTTCATGGAGCTGATTGAACATTTCTTTGACGACGAGTAATTTTCAAGAACTGCAGATCTGCAGATTTGAAAACACTGGACTTATCCTATGGAGTTAATTAAAAAACACAGCATACTCCACAAGCCTCCGGACATTGAATCATTTGCAAAACATTGCACCTTAAATCAATGGCTTGACAATGGAATCCTTCAACAAGAACCAGGAACGTGGAACGGTGTGTTTACTTGTGCCTTCAGGGGGGGGGAGGCTTTTTCAATTTCCAGATACATTATACATATGATGTACAGAAAATTGTTGTGATTGTCATTTTTATTGAAATAAATAAATGTGTAAGTTTCAACTGTAATTTTCCACCTATAAAGTGTTGCTATTTCTTTTAACCTGTTATGAACCTTGCTTTCTAGATAAGCAAAATTAAACTATTTTCTCAATTATACTCATTTAACCAGAGGAAATTACTGTTGCTGCTATTACAACATATCTAATTTAGAAATGTCAATGATAATGCGCCGTAAAACCGAGTGTAACAAATAACGAATGCCAATTTATGTATTTTCTAATAAATTTAAGAACGCTCGTTGTAGTATACGTAAGCTTTTTGCATTTTTTAAAACGTCTTATTCATAAAAATACAAAAATTATTCATAACAATTGTTTTAAAATAGCAGTGCAATAAAAAATCAATGCAGTTATCGTTACTAAAGTATAAAACATACCAATACTATGTCGAGTTCACTGCCTTGGGATTGCGAAAATGCTTTGTGTCTGTTAAAATATAATAAAATTTTAATAATTTTAATTACTTTTTGAACAGTTGTGAAAACCAGAAAACAATTTATCCTATGTTATGACGAACTGAACAATTTAAGCTTGTGTAAATAAGAAGTAATGAATTGCATGAATATTATAGAATAAAAATATTAACAATAAATTTAAATATATTTAAATATTCTCCTTATACGCAAAATTTTCCACAATAAAAGACAAGAGAGCTATTCTGCCGTCTTGCAATTATACTTTCACCCATTGACAGGCTACATTTTACAGCTTGAAATAACAAAGCTAATACAATCAACTAACTTTAGTAGTAATCTTTATTCAACATAGCTCATGATTATTCTTACAACTTTTCAGAACATTTCCTGGAAATCAGGCAAGGGCCTTGCGCTCAATTTACAATTGAGCAAAGCAAATAATAATAATAATAATAATAATATATATATACATATACGACAGAAAGCCTATAGGGTCACCATAGTAGGGAAGAAGTCAAATTTACAATTTCTAATGATTTCCCCCATTGGAACTTCTTACCTACCAACCTACCGCTCACTAGAGCAGAGATAAGATAAGACAACATAAGGTGAAGACTCGGAGTGCTTGCAGCGAGTAATATAACTCTCTCGAACGACGTCAGCACTCTATCATGACCGTCGCTAGAAAGCGAACGAAGAAATGCCGATCGATGCAGTGTTCTAGAGTGCAACTGGCACAACTGATCACGTATGTTTTATTTATTAAATTGGTAACGGTACAGGATGATGCTGATGGCATTGTGGCAAAGCGTAGTGAATGTTTTAATTGGAATATGAGAAAATGTGCATTTTACTCTACAGGAAAAGTATTGTCTTGATATGGATTATCTTTGAAATATAAATGGAAAAATGACTCACTCATTTAAAATAAAGGAGCAATTCATCCATTGTTCGGAATAGGCTACCTATGTCAGTGTATAAAAATGTTTTTCAGTTACAGCCAAGGCACAATTATGAGCATCTAACTCATTCAAGAATTTAATATGATAATTGTCAATTATCAGTGGCAAAAACGTTTAATAATCTTTAATTTCTATATGAATAATTTAAGTATTTATATGAAACGAGGAAGACCCTCTTTGGTCTAGTGGTCAACTTGCTGATCCCTACACAGGAGGCCTTGGGTTCGATACCCGATATCTGCTTGGAGACTTTCTAAGTTATGAGTGTCTGGAAAGGGTTGCACTCAGCCTCGTGATGACTATTGGGCGGTTATATGATAGAAAGGTGACGTCCTTCGTTCTCGGAAGCTCGTGATAGGCAACCGGCGGAGTGTTAACCTACTGCCCTACACCACTAATGTCTCAAGAAGGAGTTACGGGATAAATATTGTTGGATGATTTAATGAAAATCTGTGATAACATTTCTAGTTACATAAATACTCCATGCTACACTTTAGTTTTTAATCTCTCTTTCTTTCTTTTGTCGCGAAATTGTACAGTTTATGAAGAGAGCATACATTTTTTATTACATTACTTGATGGTAAATAAATATGAGCGATGAATTTAAATACTCAATTTTATATTCGTAGCAAGTAAACAAAGTGGTTTGGCCATGTCAAGGGGATGTGTGAAAATGAGAGTGAATGAAACATAAATCAGCATTTTAGTTTTACTTCTTGTGAACAGCACGGAGCGAGACATGCCTTGGAGAGTTTACGCGTACGGAGAGGAAACCAATTCGCCTTGCACAGCCGTTTGTTTCTCAGTAGCATCATGTTCAAGCAAAAGGTGCACTTTCCCATAGATCAAATAATACATTTCCTTGGTTACATGACTGCTTCAAAACTAAAGCGATGAATAGATGTAAAGTGAATGGCAATTATATGTGAAAAACATGTTGAAAGAGAAATTATTCCAATAATTGCATGTAAACCGGGAAACGATAATTTATTATTATTATTATTATTATTATTATTATTATTATTATTATTATTATTATTATTATTAAGTTTTTGGAGCGGAAATGCATAAAACCGACTGAAAGTTTTTAAATATTAACAGCACAATTTGAAGAATAGACGCTGTCTAAGACACAAGGATATGGGTGACACAAAAGTTTCACAGAAGGGCCAGAAACTGTGGAAAATGAAAGTCACCAAATGAATTTTAGAAGAGGGTAACGAAAACAAACATTCCTGCCGTTCGGGATTTTGTCTAGTGAGAGCAACGTTTCTGATGGAAGCGTTCAAACTATCATTTCAGATGACTTGGATTACCGAAAAGTCTGGACAAGATGGATTCCTCGAACTTTCATTGTGGGAGTGTATCAGAGGCTTTTGTCTCAAGACGGTATCAAGGAGATGAAACATGGGTAGACCACTATTCTCCTGGGATCGAAGAAAGCGAGCTTGCAGTAGAAGAAAAGCGAGAGAATCCGCTCTTGTCAAAGCAAAACCTCGCCTATAATCTGGGAATGTTTTCTGGGACACCCAAGGCACTTTGTTAATAGACTTCCTCCAAGAACGTCGAACAGTTATGGAGCTAGCTTTTGGTTAACACAACACTAAAAAGACATCAACAACCAATTCGAGAAGCTATTCTACTCCAAGACAATGCCAACCGTACAGGGTTGCTTATACAAGGAAAAAACTCAAGGAAATCCACTAGACTGCATTGAAATACCCGCTCTATAACCCAGACTTATCGCCTTGCGATTATTTTTTATTTGAACCGTTAAAATAAGCACTGGGAGGTCGGCGAATCTACGGGGACGGTGTGGAAGTATTCGACCACAAATGGCTGTAAGCTCAATCCCACTCTGTCTTTAAAAAGCTTCCTATCCGCTTGGAAAAACGTGTTTGTTAATTGGAACATTGTATAGGAAAATGAAATGTAGCCCGCTTTTATTTAATTTGGTTTCAATAAACTACAAAAAAGTCGGTTTATGTTTTAGTCATCCTAGTAGATTAACTAAGTAGACTTTGGAATGGATGCCCATTGAAAAAAAGAAAATGAGGAATAAAGAAATTAATAGAATGATAATTATTTTCTAGTGTTATCTATGCCTGGTCGGTCCTGGTGGTCTAGTGTTAACCATTTATGGCGGGAAAAAAATTCAGCTTGAAATAAGATGCCTCAGGGCAAATTTTAATCGGCTGTTTCATTGAATTGGGCAATGATGACCTGAGATGTTACAGAGCGTTCATAAATAAACCAAATCAATAACAATATCTATTCCTAGGAGGATATAGACTAATGGTAGAAGAAAACTGTTATAAGCTCTGCTAAAATGAGCGAAGGAATTTTTATTTATGCTTAAATTATTTTATTATTATAATAATAATAATAATAATAATAATAATAATAATTTAAGTTTGTGTCCTTTTATAAAGGTAAACTTTTAACATCACATTCATAGGAAAAAGTTCCGAATCAAGAAAAGACGGAAGCAATGTGGAATCAAACCATTCTATTACAACAGAAATAACACTCAACTATTAAGTTACTTTATAGCCAGGCACAACTACCGTACCAGACACGAGAATTCACTCACATTAGCGAAATGCGCACTCTGACGACAATCTGTGCTCAAGGTCTCTGCATCAATCATGCACGCAACCTCCGCAGTTTAAACGCTTTGCTGCGTTCTTTGCAAACTGTTCTGATGTCTGTACACTAACCCCTTAGAAAGAAGCTTCTATTTTTTTGTTTGCATTTTCATTCAATATGATTAATGTATCTTAGACGTTATAGCACAGAAATTCGGTTAATACCGCCTATATACTATAATAATTATCAATGATACAGGTGTTTCAAGTAAATTCTTATTTTGTAAGCAAAGCCTACAACAAATATAAAGATATTTATTTTTAGCATGCATATCATATAGACGATTTTTAGAAAGCCATTACAATTATTATGAATAATTTATGTTAGAAGTAATTTCGTTTTATTTACTCAGCATTCTGCTGTTTTTAAGGGAAAAGTATATAAAACCGTCAAAAGCCTAAGATTTTATTTTGGCATCATCACGTTCCATTTTCTTATGAAATGTTTTATATATAATTTTTTTTCTGTATGTGTTTAGTCTTTATAATAGGGTTTTAATGAAACCTTGCAGTTTGTGATGGTATTTATACTGTGGCCGCAATATTTAAGAAATTTGAGATAAGGGATTTATGGTCTTCCAGTTTAAATTCAAACGCTATGTTCATTGAGTTTTTAAAAGACCACAATATATCATCCCTATTTTTATTTACCCTTCCTCCGGCTGCAACCTGGGATTTTCCAACTAGTACACTTCTTAATTCAATTCTTGTCTATGCATCAACTGTAGGGGTGTCGAATTGAACATTATTATAAACAAATGGTAGCAGAAATGATGGAGAAGTTGCACTATGAAAGTGCAACAAGCAAAATTCAAGTTTTAGAACCTTAAGATTTGTAAGCAGACATGCGTTCCCCGTTACTTCTCTCCCGATGTAAACAAATATCACTTCGCGATACATGCATACTTCCGATTGGTTAAGTAACATTACGAATAGTACAAACAGATTGTTTAATTGTTACAACTTAATTAACACAATTTTGCACGATAACCCTTTCGCCACTTTTCAACGAATTTCCTTGACAGTGTTATAATCTAGCAGGACCAGCATATGCCGCCTTTTCGTATTGGAACTGGTTGCACTGTACATAGGAAACCCATGCGTAAATTACTAACAATTTAAACGCATAACAAGTGTTTATAATGACAGGCGTCTCTCAAGATAATTGGAGTATTTCTTAATAAGGTTTCCCAAAGAAAACCGACTGTAATTTCCTTTAGGGGCTACTGTGCATAACATCAGGGATGTAAGTGTCCTGGAGTAAACGAGAAAAGA
Organism: Metallyticus violacea; assembly: GCA_030762175.1. Lineage (NCBI taxonomy): Eukaryota > Metazoa > Arthropoda > Insecta > Mantodea > Metallyticidae > Metallyticus > Metallyticus violacea. The sequence goes on from CM060842.1 coordinate 48,633,590, forward strand.
ACTGTGTCACATGATTATATTTTCTTAGGATAGAAGTAACAGCGAGCAGATAAACAGATATATTCTTCAAATGTAGACTCCTACGTGTGAGGAACACAGAAATGGCAGTTGCAGAATAAGTGAAAAAAATAACCCAAATGAGAAACTCAAGAGCAAAAAGGAAACTGAATGTTGAAGAGGACCAGATGAATTTGATGATGGAATGTGTTAATCACGGGAGGAAATGTAACAAAGAGAGGTAAACTGTAAAGTGTATTTTCTCCAAATTCTTACTTTTGAAACCTCAGGAAAATTTATCATAAGGAATATTTGTACTAATTTTTTTCCCTAAGTTTACATAGTTCAATATACTTAAAGTAAAAATAAAAAAAACAAGTGCATATTATAAAACATATATTCATAATTTTAATGAAAAATTGAACATGATATGATATTTAAGAAATACTGTTAACGTTTGTAATAATATGTATTTAGTAAGAATCATGTTAATGGTACAAAAGGATATTTCTCTAGCTTTAACTTTCTGAGTTATGGGTTCCTTAACATCCAGAAAACAGACTCGTCTCAATAGGTAGACCCTGTTATACCCTTATAGATTTATAGATAATTGTATATTTTCTGAACGCAATGTGGATGGAAATCTCTAACAGAAACTGAGATAGATTGCTTTTAAAAATAAAAACAGAGGTACTAGTGAGATTTTTCAATCCCATTCCTGTTTAAAACCTGAATAATGGAATAGCAAAAAAATTGTTTGAGCTCTACGGCTCACGATATCGATATATTTCAAAGTAGCTTAAAAGTAATGACCCATTCACAACTAAACTAAAATAAAAACTAACATAAACACAAAAGTTTGTGGTTATGTCATCTAATGCAGCTCTTCACAATGATTTGCATTAAGTTAGCATAAGACGCGAAAACAAACGCGAATCTAGAAGCTTTCAAATTTATAATTTTTTATGTTTTGTTTACAGCGGTGTGGTTTAACAGATTTTCAGTCAGGGGCGAAGTGTTTTCCCGAAAATATATCTAGGACCATACTTATGTATTATTATTATTATTATTATTATTATTATTATTATTATTATTATTATTATTATTATTATTATTATTATTATTATTATTCTGAAAACCATTATTAGGCCATCAACACTATGAGAAGGCGTACAAAAAATAAAGTGTCCTGAAAGTTGCTGTATTAGAAATAGTGTCTGCTTCAACGTCTTCTTCTGCTTCTCCGCTTGTACTACCTCAATGGAATACAAGACATGCTGTACTATAAATCCATTCCCTTCTCTCGTCTATTTCCAAATTTTATATTCCATAGGCCTATAAAAATGATATAGACGATATATCAAAATAGATGGAACCCACTGTAGCTTTTGTTTCATTTGACCTTATTTCAGTTTGTACTCTTGCAATGCAATGTTACTTCACTACATGGATGTATTCAAACACCTTGTCATTTTCTCAACCATACAACAAAACTCTGAAAGAACCAAACGGAATAAAAAACACATTTGCTATATATTCGAAATTTCACAAGTAGAAACATTGAAATTCGATTTTGCTCTATTTCAAAACGAATTTTCATTGTAATTTATTTGTACATAAGTTGCATTTCCGAGCACGGAAATTAGTCCACGAGTGTTTTATTTCCCTACTCGGCAATATAACAGCCATATGGGGCATTCCCCTAACTGCCACAAGGAGATCTGCTATAGTGGTTACAAAATTTCCCAAGGGAGAAAGAATAGTAGTCAACACTACAGGGTGTATTGCTATATGTATTTAAACCATAAAACCATAAAAAGAATCATAAAGAATAGAGACAGTTGATATGGTCTACCATATAAATTGTTGAGTTTCAAAATCACAAATTGTAAAACGTCAGAAAATTAAAAAGAAGAATGAATTAAATAGATTAAATTGATGAAATTGAAAGAAGATAAAAACTGTTAAAAATATTCTAGAGTGAACACACTGTATACAAATAAAAAGGCCAGATCAACGCAAAAACTCTAAAGCAAAACTTACTTGCTGATGAACAGAATCACGAAAAAGATGATGCTATAAAGCATAGATAGTTCAGATCACCTTTATAGAGATATGTGTCACTTCTCGCCTGTGAAAGAGAACTTGCAGTTATCCGAAACACAAGGCGGACCAACCAGGAATTTATACATGTTTTAGGGTAGAGCCAGAAACACACTAACGGCGAATGCGCCGACTGCGTCCTACATTCTGTTCATCTCCTCACGGGTTAATAATTTTTGGGTGTAAATTTTTTATCATTTGTCTCTATTTCACCCGAATTTTACAGCAATGCTATAAGTGGTGTTTGTTTTTGTTTAAGCATATCTGACATCTCCGAAGAAATGTTCATGGCTCTCGCTGCAACTTAGTTTCTATTATTTCATTGATCATTTCCCTGGTTTCACTTTCTAAAACCTCCACTCTTCTGGGTTACGTTTATTTCTGTTTCAGACTTCTCCGCGTATAAAAATCGCCCATGATCGATAGCGAACTCTGTCGTGTTAAACACGTTCTCGATCGCTTGTCTAAAACCGCCACGCGTGGTCGAGGTCGTTAAGGCACGGACTCGTGAGCGGGAGGTCTGGGATTCGAATCCCGCCAGAGCCGTCCTCCCTGATTGGGGCTTTTTCCAGCTTTTCCTCAGTCTTCATAACTGGCAAATGCCGGGAAGTACCCTAAACTTAGGCCTGGAACGTTTCCTTCTTTAAAAAAATATCCTTTTCCAATATATCATTTCATCTCATGTATCATCAGTATCACGGCCTAAGGTGCCTCAGTAGTAAAAACGGGCGTTAAACACTCTCTCGCTTGTCTAGAAGTAGTCTGGGTCATTGTACCCTCATGTTAAAGTAGGCAACATGTCACAAAAGGGTTTAAGCCACGGCGTTATAATTCACTAACTGCACATGACATCGAGTGCAGTGGTTAAAGTGATAACATGATTCGTGTTTGGGAAGTCCGGGGTTCAAATCCCTTGTGTCAGGTTTCTTCGGGTCGCTTAGGCGAATGCCGGAATGGACGGATTTTCCGCTCTCGCATTTTATATCGTGTTCTGCTCAGAACGAGGTATCTGATTAGATGTGACATGGCGCTTTGGAAAGCTTTCTGCTCCGGTGTCTGTACGGCAATCGGCCCTTCTGAGGGACTCTCCTAAGTATGGCTTCCTTTGGATAGTAAAGCCGTGGGTCCCGTGTCGTAGATTTACGGCATGAAAAAGAACCTCAAGCCTGAAAGAAGAGCAAAATTTGTCGGCCGTTTCACGCCCTGAATTGAATGAAACGCTGATGACCTGAGATGTTAAAGAGCGTCCATAAATAAATCAAACCACAAAATTCTGAGGGACTTGAACTTCTTGGTAGGAGAGAAGCTCCGTTCAATCTGGAAACAATGCATCGAACTATATCTATGTCCATCCCTTCCTCCCGTAGCTGCACCCTGGGGACGTAAGCACAAACGGCAAGCCGATGAGCAAGGCTCAAGTACCGATATATCCTCCTCCGTCCGTAATAATTCAATGCAACTGCACACTCTACGCCCTTCATATTCTGAAATAGAACTGCATAATCTAAATATGAACTTTTAGATTGATGAGAAGAACTTTTCGGTTATTTTGCATGTTTTGACAAAATTTATTTTCCCGTTGGGACGAAAAAATTGGAAAATTGCTGGACTCGCCCTCGATATTGTGTTGCTTGTTTTTCCCAAGCCTCCTATAGCTAATAATATTCAATAGTCAGTATTAATAGTATTCATCCATGGAATAGACTGCATCTATTTTTTTTTTTCATGAAATGTCCTGCTTTATCTCTCCCTTAAAGAATTAATAAGCATTAAAATATCGGGAGAGAGAGTCAACATTTCTTTTGTAAGACGTGAAAATTTCCAAATTTTTTAATTGAGCTTAATGATAAAACGAATGGAAATGTAATTAATATAAATATTAGCATTAGAAAATATTCTTCAGCATGTAAATAAAGTAAGTAATTTATAAATAAAAAAAGCTTGAATGTTATTAAAATTAGCACTTCTTATCATTTGTCAACATGTAAACTGAAGAAAATTCTGGAACCTCTTTTACTGCAAAAAGTGTATCGTTTTAGTTTAATCTCAGACTACTGTATGCACTGACTTGCTATAATATGGGCATTATGGAAGAGAACAAGCAGAAACGCAAAATTACATTATAAAATGCAAGTTTGAGTTTTTTAACATTAAATGCATTTTCTCACAAACTATTAAATCTAATAATATGAAACATTTTGTGATATATCTTCATCCATACTGAAAAAATCTGAATTATTTAGAATGTGGTATTGAATTAAACATTATTTAAAAATAATAATGGAAAAATATTGATGAAATGATATCACTTGCTAATATTTTTAAATTGACCATATCAGACACTTGAAGTGTCTAATTTATTGGTTTTCATAATACCCTTTCTGTGTATTGTAAATCAAAATTTAGGACAATGTACTCACAATTTTTTTAGGAAAAAAACGCATACTATATAAATTAAATCGATTTATGCACCTTTATGGACATGAATACTTTTAAGGGGTTACTTCTGTAAGAGATCATAAAATACAACACTTTATAAATCGTTAGTGCTAATTTTGGTGAAGATGGCATGAATACGGGAAATGTGTGTTTCCAATTGTTTCATAGCCTAATGTACCTTTAAAATAGTGTCCGATATTGAGAACTATTTCTAGCGTTATATTTCAGTTTGCACAGAGGTTTGAAAGTGAAAATTAGGGTACTAAAAGAGAGTTGTTGATATGGTACAAGTTTATGCTTTGTTTTAAAGGATTTATTATGTTTTTTTTTTTTTACAAATAAAATAAATCCCAAATAACGTCAAAGCTTATTTTTTTTTTTACCAATATCTATTTATTTGAATATCATTATGCATTTTTAAATTAAATTATTTTAAATATCGTACAAATATTCAGCACTTCCAAGTACATCTAGTTTATGCATTTTAACCCAAGTTTCCTACTTTCCATTTGAAATATTTCATGTTTTTGTTAAGTTTATGGTGCTGTATGCACATTGCTGACATTTCGCACAACTATAAAGTGGTTTTTCAAAGACCAGAAAACACTAACCTTACTAATGGCACAGGCTGCAGAAGCCTGAAACTATGTGCTGCGTTCAACATAGGAAAAACTAAACACATATGAGTATACAGTATCTAGAAAGATTCTATAACGCGATAGATGGCTACAGCAAACTCTGAAAGCACTTGGTTCGTGGAAAACAGGCGAGCCAGAAGTTAAAACTGGACTCGGGCTGTGAACAGCAAGGTATCTTCCTCCCAGCCTGCTTTGCTACAGAAACAAAAGAAGTGCTACGCCAAGAATAATAGAAAAGTGGACCGAGGTCCCGCACTCGAGACGACTACGTGTCCAATCTTTACATTCCCGGCCCGCATCGAGCTGAAAGTCTGACATTTGAGGTATTTCAAGCAGCACTGTTGCACTGCAGCTAGTGTCTTTTGCTGGGAATGTATCGTTTCCCCAGTGATATAATAAACTGAAGTCCCGCGCCTTCTATCAATAAAGGCACATCATAATAAAACAAAATTTAAGGTAGTACCGATGGCTAACTATTGCTTTCATTTTACTGATAAAATCTAGCGGTGCCTCATTTTTGCCTTAGTATTACACAAGAACAGTTGTAACAATAGTGCAGCTAATGAAAGCCTTTAGATAATACAATAATGGACACCAATAGTCACGAAATTACGAAGGCTCTTCAATAAAAAATGTTTAATTTTTTACAGCATACCTTTTATTTATCCTTAAACTTTTGAAGATATTTCTTAAATTAGTCCCCGTTGAATACAATGCACTATTCCACTATTCTGCCAGTCTTCAAAGACATTCTGGTAACTATTTTTTGATGGTCCTTCAGAATCCATCACTACTACTTCTGATGTTGGAAAATGCCTTCCACGAAGGTTATTTCTTTAATTTTGGGAAAAGGAAAAAGGCATACGGAGCTAAATCTGGAGTATAGGGAGGGTGAGAGATATACTTCACATTGATTTTTGTAGATATTCAGCAACAACGTGTGTGATGGCCGGAAAGTCTGGCAGAAACTTTGGATATCACCATGTCCTTGTCCTAAATATATTTCACAGTGTCTGTGTGTTGCCAGATGCTCATTCAAAAGGGTTCTACGATTCAAACAGCAGAAACTATAGTAAGATAAAATAATATATGGATTTAATTATAAAAAAATAGAAAAGATTTGTACAGAATTAGCAATATGTTTAGTAATATACAGAAGTTTAAAAGGTTTGGATGTGAGAGAAATAAATTAGTCGTATACTTTTTTAATATACTCTCCATGCATTTCAATGATATTTTCCACGTCTTTGAATTAATAATGTCTTTCAGAAATCATTCAGAAAGCAGAAAAGACACTAATAAAATGCATATCTTTATTTTCATGTCAAGGAAAAATGTAACAATGTAGCTCTGTAAAGAAAAAGCAATGATTCGAAAAGCTGTTCCCGAATACTGCAGAGCGTTGACCTTAATACGCCTAGGTCTCTGACCTTCCCTTTCATTAATGCGCCATGAAACAATAAGAATGACACGGCGTGAGAGACGATCAGCTGTCAATGTCTTTCAACTGTCCAGTGGTCTTTCGCGCCACGAAACTAGGGATCAAGCTACATGAGCAGTAAGATGGTTTAAGTGGAAAGCTTAAGCCGTTTTTTGAGTTACGGAGTAATGGTTCACTTCTTCCCGAATGCGCAACTGAATAATTAAATAACCACGAATACATTAATCGTAGTCTGTAAAAGTACTGTTGATGCTAGTTAATTTCTCACAAAGTAGGGCATCTTATCAACACAGTAAAGAGCCTATTTCATAAAATATGGACAAGTAAATTCTGTCGTAACTGAGTAAAATACACATTTAATAAAATATACAGATGCCCAAGCTCAAAGATGGTAGGTAGATCTAAAGCACGATATCTTTGCACTCAGCTTACGTCACACAGCCGGAGGCAGCTTCTCTACTATCTCCTATGGCGACATGGACCTTTCGTACAAATGCCGGAACATCATGTAAACTAGAAACTATACATTGCATTAAGTGAAACATTTTATATAAATTAAAGATGGCATACAGACACTTTCACTTTTACTTATTATTACGTGTATATACTTTTCTCATTCAAGCACATAACTCATGTTTTCTTAAAAAAAAAAAAAAAAAAAAGAGAAAAAGAAAGAAAGAAAGAAAAGAAAAAGAAAGAAAAGGAAAAAAAAAAACTGCTACAGAAGAAGATTGTACGCATGCGCAGGATGTTCTATTCTCTCTCACTGAACAGTTTCTCCTTCCCACAATAACGAACTAGCCGAGCGCAAGGTCTACATCTCGTGTTGCTCATGACAACGCTTTAGCCCATACTGTAGAATGCCTGTAGACTTTCTGAGGGGAGAAGATGCGATAGTGCAACCCCTTACAGACTATTTTCCTCACAACTCTCCTGCTTGAGGGTTTGGTTTGCAAGAAGTCACTGTAATATTGAGAGTCTAGAGGGTACTTGTGGCAGGTTCCCAATGGAGGTAACGCGTACTGCTATAGATAAATGAACAAAGAGGCGTCATGTACGAAGACAAAGGGGGTATGACCCCGGGATGCACAACTTTACTACTGCTTCTGCTGAATATATACCGCAATTTTCTAGAATCTTAATAATTAAAATGAACACTAATAATGAGCGACTGAACACAAACACAATAGAAATAAAAAGAGAGAATTTAATAAAAAAATAGCATAGTAACCATCTATTTAAACATAAAAATAAAAATGTCTGGCTTATTTCGCAGCAAACTTGTCGATGATCGTTTGATTAAAGCGTGGTGTCTTCAGAATGAAATCCGTTTGAAATCACAGTTTGGCTCAAATTAACACTTGGAGTTGGTTTACGCAGTTTTTCAATACAAAAACTCTCTCCAATGATCGAAAAGAAAAAAAGGCTTAGAATGTAGTGCTGTATAGTGTTCCTTTTCTTCACGTTTTTAATATAAAACGAAATACAACAATTATTTCATTAAATTTCACAGAAAGTTTTACTAGCCAGCCATTCAACAAAATTTTACCACTAACAGAACGATTGACTATCGCTGATGGAGACTGTCTGCAAGTTTTCCCCATATTAAATATATTATACATTTACTGTTAATAAACATTATACAGAGTGTAACAAAAATGCATGTCAAGACTTTGGGGAAATGTTCCATGCATATATAGGGTGTAAATATGTCATACGAACATGAGTCCGGAAATGCTTTATTTCTTTGTTAGAACCCTTTGACTACAACTCCAGTTACACGGTGTGATGTTGCCAGCATAGCTGTCCTGTGGCTATAAACGCACACCAGAACAGATGCTCAATACGAAAACTAGGAAAACATTCGCTTTTATCTCTGGTTAAAAGAGGTGAGGATATTGCATCTACTCATAGTTTCTAGGTTCACCGTTGTTTTCGTTCTGTACCGCGCAGTCCGTTTGTTATGTTACCACTTCATTGCTTCACGTAACACCGAGCACATGGTGTCTGTTTTGTGTTTACGAATCTCGTCCCAAATTCAGTAAAATGCGGAGTTGACGGATGTTCATATGATCTATGGATTAGCTGAAGGTGTAGAGAGTCTTCACGTTCGTATTTTGCAAGGCTGCCGATAATATTAATTACTCCAGGGATGCATCAGCGCATCAGGGAGTCCATGCGATGGCGGGTTGCTGAAATTCCTGCGAATGGAGAACATTTGGAAAATCTCATATGATTTTCTGTTTACCACGGTTATTTTTTAATATTCTTTTATGTGGTACAATTGTAGAAAATGGTTCCATCAAGGAAATAAGCAATTCCAGACCCATGTTTATATTATATTTTTTTATTCTGTATATGTGAGGAATGTTTCAAAACTTCGTAACGCAACTATAATCAGTTTACCTATTCTGGGAACGCACGTGCATGCACACAATGGGGCTTATGAAGACGAGGGTCCACCTACAGCTTCCTTTCATCTCTCTGAATAAAATACTCCACAAGTTTACCGAAACATTTGCAGCGGGGCTGTCAATATAAACAGATAGAAGTCACCTACAGGTATATTTATGCACTAAAACGCGCTAAGCAATAGTTGTAGAAATTTAAAAACTTTTTGGGGAGCAACGCAAACCAGCAACCTCCTAGAGGAGTCACCCCTGAAAGGGGATACTTTGATAACTGATTGGTGTTAAACGTGAGAGATCAAGTATAGGAACTAAAAGTTAGTTAGGCGTCGATTTTCTTCGGATAGTGAAGCCTTTCAAATTCTATGGACAGAGTGGAAGAAAAGTGAGGCAGGAAAAAATGTCTCCTGATTCTTAAGAATAAACAAATACTGAAATATTAGAGGAGAGTGTTTTAATAAGAATGACAAGTTTACAAGATGATATAGCTCAGATATATATCACAACTGATATATATCACAACTTGCTAAGTTTCTTTATAATTAGGATCAAACACATAAAAGTAATTTAAGGAATAGAGCAGTGAGACAAACAGCTGTTTATACGTCATTAATTATTTTTCCATACTATACATAGAGTTCTCGTAGCCTGCAATACATTAAACCATATTTTTAGGGAAACAATAGGGCTCAATAGAAATGTTGAGCCCTATTGTTTCAGAATTTTGAGTTTCAGAATGTGAGTTTCAGAATTTTGACAGTTTTTAATATATCCTGATATTTTATTAAAATATTATAAATTTATGCAGAAAATGTCATGTTTCCTACTACATTTTTTTGAAAATTAATTTTTTATTTAATAATGTTCTGGATTTGGTAGATTATTTCTTCCCTAAACCATAAACTTCCTTTTTCTTCACAGACATATTCTCTTCTTCTATTCCAGTCCCTTCTATGCAATGCTTCTTCTCATATCACCTATTCATTATTCACCTGATTTTCCAGTTTTCCTTTTTCTTTGAATGTCCTATTTCATAATTGTCTTTGGCATTTTAACCTTAGTAATTTTTTTATGTCCAAACCACACTAATTTTCTTTCTTGGATTTTATCAAGAATATTCTTATCTATAATTTCTCACATTGCCAGATTCCAATTTTATCCAATCTTGATACTCTTGCTGATCTCTCCCAAAAAACAATTTCTATGGGAAAAATGTTATTGTCTTTTTAATGTCCATGTTTATATTCCAGTAACTAAATACTTTAAAGTGGTGAGTGAGTTAACCCTGGCAATAACGCTTGAGATTCGCGTTCGAAGAACTCAGGTTCAAATTCCTTGACCAGCCATCCTTGTGATTTCCCTTGGTCGCTGTATATTTCCTGTACGAATTTTAGCTCTCTTAGTTTATACAATTTCATCCATTGGTCGAAAGTGTCAGATATGGTGGGCTGCAGCTGTGTGCGGTATGACAAAGACTTGCACTTTGGAAATGTTTTTGCCCCGGCGACTGGTATAGAAGCAGCGCTTCTGGGGGAAACGATTTCTGGGTGTTTTATCCAGAAACAATGTTAGAAATTCCATCTATGTCCGTGTATCCTGGCCGCCTGGTGTCTCCCTCACCCCATCCCTTCCTCCCAGAAGTGCATCAACTAGTGGCCTACACACAACCGGAACAAGACTGAAGTACTGAAATGTTCTCCTCCGCCAGTATTGTTTAAAATATTCGTTTTCCATAACGTAGAATTTAGCATGGCTATACTTCGTCATCCTTCCATCCTCCATTTCAAATGAGATATCTGAATTGCATGTGAACATTATGACGTTTTTAAATCATCCGCACAGTCATTTAGGATGATAACGAGACACAGTTAATAAAACTTAGAAAGTCAATCATTGTAAAAAGTAATGACAACCGTTATTAAACACGCCTCTTCATTATACTTCTTGGTGCAATTTTGAGCTGAGCAAAGTTGCGGCAAAGTCGTAAGGACATGGAGAGGGGAGAGTACTTCAACATGCGCAACCCGCACTTGTTTCCTCAACACACATTACCGTATGAGTAACTTTTCTGTTAGTATATCTAAATCTTGTTTTATACTCGCCCTTGACGAACACATACCAAAGCACGCTTTCCTGGGTTCTTTTGCAGTACCTGAAAATAAAACACGTTTAAAACGTCTGTAATTAACGCTGCCTTTGATAATAATCCTGCAGGCTTCAAGGTTCTCAGAAACGTTCATTGTTGGCGGTTTTGATCCTCCTTACTGGTTACAATGAGCTCACGTCAATGCTTTTTTTACACCCTAGCTGCATTCAGTGACGAGAAAGGGTGGATTACGCGTGCCTACCTCTTCATTCCCTTGCCTCTTTGTATACACTTATTCCAATTGCTTCTGCATTAGATGAGGTTATAATTAATGCATTTCTGAATTATTTATTACAACTGAAGCATCTAACAAAGAAGCAGATAATTAATGTTAATGTATATCGTTATTAGAATTAAGACACTTAAAGCCAATAGCGACTCGTCGCCCCCTGTAGAAGAGTGAGCCAGGCATAACTACATGATACCCAAATGGCGTGGGGGAAGGCTTCTTTGATCAAGACTTATTTTCTCATAACTGCAGCGCCATCATACGTTTGTGCTGTAAACTTCTGGTTTATATAGAACTCTTCTAAGTCAGCTGTTAAGTACGCCTTAACCCTTCTGCAGTCAATTTAGAAACAACAATGAATTTCATGAATCTTTCAACCGGTTTACCCCCATCGTAATATCACAACAAATTGGGACATGCACGTAATATCTGTCGTTTCGTCTGTCTGTACAGAAACAAAATTTGTCCTCTCTATTTCTGTTCTAATCTCTTCCTGTAGTCAAGATATGTTTCTCACTTCACACGCTGTCAGTCAAGACGTTTTTTTCAAAATCCATCTTAATTTTGTGCCCTCTCGCTGAGTAAGCTCCTATAGTTTTCGGTTGATGAGGTCAAATCATTCACCTCGAACTTAACAGTTAAACTTAGATGCGAAAATGGAGGCTTCAATAGAACGCCCACTTTATTCATAAGCGTTTTTGTAACTTAACAGTTAACACTGTGAAAGTCAACTTTCCACTGACAAAATTGAGGAAGTTACCCAATTTCAAACAAAGTGTGAAAACAGCCCCTAGTCACTTATGCGTGGTGTCAGTAACCCCTCAACCTTCAACATCTGGTTCCTAGGAAAAGAGAGAATACATAGTGCTCGCCATGGGCCGTCTTCCTGTTAGCCCAAGAGAACGCAGAAATAAGCAGGAGAAAGGCTAATCCATCTTAAGAGGAAGACAAATATAAGTCCTTGTAAACCTTGACTAGTCCAGGAAGTATACATTTAAAAGTAAATTTTTTCGAGATAGTCCATGAGCTTACCTCGCTAAAGGAAATGGCAGCTTGGGAAGGGCAAGGTCCCCAAAAGCCTGTGTGAGTCTTTCAAGGCATTTGCTCTGGTTTCAACCACTTTATCATACAGACTCATTGCTCGAAAATGTTCTCTCTGCAGCTCCAATGTGTGTAATGAACTTGCTTGCATCTCTCAATGATGCAGGCAAGGGATGAAGGTTGAGGTCAGGCTGATATGTTCACTATTGACTAACAAAGGATCGTGCAAGACGATGTGAAATTCTTTTTCCCCTATTATAAACACTACAGTCAAGGGCAAAAACTCTCTAAATGGCACTTGTATTATAAAACACATCTATAGATTGCATAGGGTATCCCAAAAATAACATAGAATTTAATTTAATTTTAAAGCGTAAATGTTGCATTAAAAATTTGGACGAATGTTCCCACAACTCAGCTGATGCTCGCGTATTGTTTTGACAGCACTAATTCAGGAGCCTTTCTTATTTTTTGCTGCCTAAACTTTACGAGAAGTAAAGTAAAATCCCATGAAAAAATGTCGCAAGATGTCAGGGTTGTACGATCTTAGAGGTCATTTCTAATCGCGCCGTATCAATGGGCTGGAACTATGTTTGCTCCAAGTTTATTCTGTTCAAGTTAGGCACAAAAACTGTCATATCACCTCACCATAACGTACACCATTGATGTCTCTTCATTCTCGACCTCTTTTTCAAAAAAAAAAAAAAAAAAAAAGTTCCACTGATCACTCCAACAATCCAAAATCTGCACCAAACTGCCACTCGTGCGCATGCGTCGCAAAAACTATTTTCTTAGCAAAACTCTCTCCACTTGTAATTCTCCAGCACCCAATCGACGAATTCCCGGCACAATTCGTGAGTCAGTTGAGACTTGATTGTGTAAAAATGCAAATCTTTGGTCAATATCCGCTGAAAGGAGCTTCGCGAAATTTCAATTACAGTGACCGACGGCAAACTGACGTTTCAGGACACTTAGTAATATTATCGTTAACACCAACAGTTGGTCTATATTTTGTGCTAATTTTTTCGGCATTTCTAACCAGCACTTGCACAGTTTTTCATTTGGCGCGTTCTCCGACCGAAAATGCCATATCATTTCGGAAAGTCTGAGTGAAAATTTCCTCGTAATCAGGGACGGTCGCAGCAGCATAAACCGATACGGTGAGGTCAAGGCACAAACTGCTGGGCGCTAGGTCTGGGGTTCGATTTCCGCCAGGATCGTCCTCCCTGACTAAGTTTTTTCCAGGTTTTCCCGTAGATCACCTATGATGCCTAAGTATTAACACCATTAAAAATAGTAAAAGCATCAATCAGGATACACAAGCTTCTAAAAACTTTAACTCTCATATGAACCTGATTGAACATACACAGCAGACAGAGAAATTAATAAAAAATAAAGCCTTTGACATTAGAAGAAAAAAGGAAAGTACACAATGATATTATTTAAATTACATAGACTGAGAGCAGCCAGCCATCATGTATAATGCATGTATATGTGGCAGCTTGTAGTTAGTTTGATGAAGGCTTTGTCAGCGAATGCATTTGTGTGTTACTCGGTGTGTTAATTGTGTGCTAATTATTCTCCGTTAATTATGCGGCTACATAAATATAATCTTGAAGTGGTAAGGCAATTCGCAAGAAAACATCCTGGCAATTACGTTCCAGGTAGATAAACTGTTCGACAAATTTTGAAAAAGTAACAAGAAACAGTATCTTACAGTTACATCCGAAACGCCGTGTTCTTAGAAAAGTTACATAGAATACAGAAATTTTCTACGCAGATGCTGGCAATGTAATGCCGCTGAGGGGCATCGTTTCCAACACCTTTTATAAAACAGGTTGGCGCTTATTGTCATCACTTTCAAATATAGCACATTTTATGTTTTCGGTAATAAATATATGTACATAGACACTAAAATTAAAATATTAGCTTTACGCGCGGCGTCTCTATCTCCCCTTTTACGACTGTAGTGGCTACAAATAAACACCCGCGCTAATGCGGCCCGTAACTCAAATAATATCACTGTAGTTGGGTTAACCGCTTCCCGGGACTTCCTGCATATAGTTCTTAGATGTTCCACGAGGCGTCTACCTAATCGTTTCTCGTTTATAAGTTACAGGAAAACCTTGTCGTAGAAACAAAAGACTGAAATACTGGAAACTCTTTATGTTGTTGTTATTAATATTATTATTATTATTATTATTATTATTATTATTATTATTATTATTATTATTATTATTATTATTATTATTATTATTATTATTTTAATGGTGTTTAACGCCCATTTTTACTACAGAGGCACCATAGGCGGTGAACACTGAAGATACATGAGATAAAATGATATTTTTGAAAGGGATTTATTTTTAAGGAAGGAAACGTTCCAGGCTTAAGTTCAGGGTACCTCCCCGGCATTTGGCATTTATGTGACCTAAGGAAAACCTGGAAAAAACTTCAGTCAGGGAGGACGGTCCTGGCGGGATTCGAACCCCAGACCTCCCGCTCACGAATACGCGCCTTAACGACCTCGGCCACCCGTGGCAGCACCTTTATGTTATGTAAATAATGTACTTACTATATGCACGTACACTACTTTAAATATTTAAAATCCTTATATATCAAGTTAATGTTAGCAAGTCACAAATGATAAAGAGAATAAGGAAAAGTTAAACAAACTCTAAACTCCAACCATTCATTCTTAACTGTGATGAAGTGTTTCTTTTTTTACCTTATAGCAGATAAACTAAAACCAGTTTAACAATTCGACATTCAAATTATAGAGTGCTTAAAATACTTCAGCTTTTCATGTATGCAAATTTGTATGCACAAGGACAAAAATGTTGTATGTATATCACTCACTGTACTTTAACATAAACATGCTTTTAATAATAATAATAATAATAATAATAATAATAATAATAATAATAATAATAATAATAATAATAATAATAATAATAATAATAAAGGTAGAGAAGGCTGATCACATAAATTCAAATATCAATTGACAAAGTAAGAATCTTACTAATTTTTTATGAAATGCTGTTGATTAAAATGAATATAATTGTTTAATAGATATAAGCTAAAAGTAAAATCAGACAAATGAGCGATTAAACGTAACGTTAATTGAATTTGCAGTCTATCACATACGCATTTATTTTTAACAAGCTTGCGTTTGTTTATTGAATATGTGCCTGATTCGCTCTGGTGGTGCTGTAATACACCCCAACTTCAAAGCAACATGGAAATACAGAAATATAGAAATTTGTGTGAGCGTGATAGAAGGACAGAAATATTCTACTTTGTACACAATAGAATAATGCATTTTAAGCTAAAACCGAACACATGTAATACATAAATTTTGCGGCCTACATCAAATGCTTGCACTGTTTCCCCGATGTACATTTTATTTAATAAAAACAAGTTTCATCTCTATATCCGTTAAGATGTACACCGTATCTATAAATTAAACGAGTGGGGTGGCTCAAGAGTAACACTTGGAACTAACATTCTGTAAGTCCCGGGTTCAAACCCCTTAGGCTTTTCGTGTTTTCTCTTGGTCGCTTATGCGAAGCTGAATCTTTCCCTTCCACGAATTTTTCACTCTGCTTCTTATTTCATTCCGTAGATTCTATTAAAGTCGAAAGCGCCAGGAGAGAGGGTCCGTGCTGTGTGACGGAGACATGCGCTTTGGAAAGGTTTCTGAGATCCTTCTGGGGCTCAAACCTTGGAAAACGACTGACGCTAGGCTGCTCTATCTGAAAACATTGTTAGGGATCCCGTCTTGTCCATGCCTCAACACCCCTGGATTTTGACTGCTAGCGCCCTGTTCCGCAAAAATATAATTTAATACGTTACAAGTGTATGGACCTGTAACTTGTAGTTCTTAGTACAATTCTGTTCCACAAAGCTTTCTGCTACACTTGTACTTTACAACTCTGCACTTACAAGTGTATAAGTGCATTTTTCGTTGTTCTGTTCCACAGAAGTTTTTTTTATTGATTTATTGATTTATTTAAGGACGCTCTTTAACAGCTCAGGTCATCAGCGTCCCATTCAACTCAGGGCGTGAAACGGCCGACAAATTTTGCTCAGAGGCCTCTCTTTCAGGCTTGAGGTTCTTTTTCGTGCCGTAAATGTACGACACGGGACCCACGGCTTTACTTCCCTTCCGAAGGAAGCCATACTTAGGATTTTTACGCCCGAAAAAATCCATCGGTCCTGGCCGGGTTCGAACCCGCATTTCCACTGAAGTATTAAGTATTAGTCGGGCACTGGTAATTTGTATAAGTTTCTCTACAGTGTAGGAATATTGGTAACTTCAAAAACTAGCAAAAAAAAAAAAAAAAGTGATTTCAATGATTTTGTGAGTTAGTTATCCCAAATGTGTTAAGTATTAGCGAAAATGATAGTAAAAATGAGGAGGAACATGTATATAGAAAGAATAAATAAGTGTTTGTTGCAATGATAAAGTTAAGTGCAATAAAAGCATGGCTTATGACTGATTTTGGCGTTTCTTGCTTTAAGTGCATATTTCAGACCAGCATCTTAGTTAACGCATTTTTAAGATTCTTGCAACATACCACGAAAATAATTTCTTTTCATTCTTCATTCTCTTTTAAAATAACCACCTTTGACACAATTGTCCCAATGAGATAACGAGAATGAGATTTTCAAGCAATATAAATAAATAAATAAATAAATATAAATTATCAAAGGGACTGATAAAATGGATGACCGAGAGCAATCAGGAAGCTCGATTCTTCTGCCATCTCTCGAAAACAGAAATTGATGCTCCTAAATATAGCCGTAGCTCTCAAAGTGAATTATTACGCTTGAATATAGATAAGTGTGCAATAAATGATTTAAATTGTCATATCTGAGAAACTTAATAAGACCTATTTAGCAGGAACGACAATAATCCACTCTGTGCATTAAACATCCCTAAGGAGTGAACATAACCTAATTCAAGGTATGACGACATATGGCAAACAGCTGTTTTTTTATATTGCTCTTATATGACGTCACGTGTAACTTTTCACTAATGGCTATTATACCATCCACGAAATGCCAGTGGTTTGAAATTAATACGCTCACTATGTCTTCTTGGCTGAGTGTTTTGTATAGGAAGGAGTTGAAGTGTTTGTACCCATATCTGTTTATTAGAAAACCTGTTACTTCGATGTATACGTTGAGTACTGCGCCTGGAAGATTCGCTCTTTACTCGATATTTCTGAACAACAAATAGAAGTGCATATTATTATAAAAATAGATGCGTCTTGTAATAGAAAACGTTGCACACCTCTTCCACTGCGAGGATAAATATTCCCTACTTCTTACGCTCAGTTTCTTCAAGAACGTAATTTATTTTAGAGCATTTTCCTGTAACACTAATAAACAAGACAGGAAACTAGAGACGAACGACGAGTCAGCATGCATACCCGACATATTGAATATATCACATCGGCTTGCACTCTGGACTGAATGCTCAACGGTTAACGAAAAAATGTATTTGTAGTAGGTCACGGCGTTACGAATATTTTGTTTAACAGCAGACAAGGTCATAAGGCACACGGGCATTTCTGTGATTGTCAGGTTAGGGAAACATTGTCAAGAGTTGCCGCTTTTCAGAGAGAGGAAAATTCTGGCCAAAAATATTCACTTCCAATCAGATGCTGAATAGAAGAAATTATGGAGTAGCTATTGTAGCCAGCACTGATCTTCCATCAAGATAGAATTAAAAGTTCTGAATTTCAGGGCAGCTCAAAAGATCCTATGAGCACATCACTGTTATTATTGGGGAAAATATAGACTTTGGCAAAGAAACAAACATTTGAGGTGCTGTAAGTGCATCTTTTGAAGACAAAGGAGCACTGCATTTCTGGGGTGAGAGAGAAAATATTCATACTAAGTGGAATACCGGCTAGAACTGGAACTAAAGAATGATGGTAGCAAAAGGTTGTTAATCAAGAAAGACACGAAAAATGCATTTAAAATGTTAAAGACACGAGGGGAAATTGTATAATGTTTGATAATATTAATACAAGGAAAAAAAAAAAAAAAAAAAAAAAAGGTCTGTTCCTTAGAAATGGAAGAATGAAAATATACTGTTTGCAGTTTTACAATTTTACATGACTGATCATGAAATACTTTCAATTAATAAAAGAAAGGGGGGAAAAAAACAACAACATACTTTTTAGTGTTTGCAATTTATTTTGTGTGATGGCATTGTAGAAAAGAGCAGTAGAGGTGTCATGGTTTTGTTATAACTTAATTAAATGATGGCGAGCAAAGGTAAATCTTAACAAAATAAGTTGTCCCTACTGTATGTATGTATGTATGTATGTATGTATGTATGTATGTATGTATGTACGTAATGAAATTGAAAAATAAAATAACTCTTGGAACTATGTGGCTAAACTAACAAGAACTAGAGAGCAGATAAAACACTTAAATAGTAACGCAAATATCACTATATTTCGAACCGCTTGTGCTCTTCAAAGGCAGAAGAAAATTTATATATAGTTATAACTGGCATAGGCGCTGACTCCTAGGGGCCGGAGGGGCCTGCTTCCTCCCTCCCCCCTCCTCCAATATTTCTAAAAGGGTAATGATAAAAAATATAAATTTGTTTGTGAAAAATTCGCCTAAATAATGCATTCTTCAAGCATTTACAATGGGATGATGAGGTTAACATAAGGTAATTCTGTCCAACCTTGCTCATCCTTGTATTCAGTTTCTTGAAGATTTGGCAGAAGCATACTCATCAGATATAGGCTATAAAGCAGATAGATTTTAAGTTCAAATGCACTCGTTTAATTTCTGTGTTTGTGTGTGTTATGCAAGACATTTTGTTACACTAATACTGTGCTACAGATGAAAAGATTGAGTTTTCAGGAAGCATATTCTATGTGGAAGGGGGAGAAAACTCTAGCCGTGCACTGATGTCGGTCCTGGTGATGTAGTGGTAACCGCACTTGCCTCTTAAACAATCGCGGGTTCAATCTTGACCAAGATCAATGGATTTGTTTGCGCGTTAAGTCGTGGGAAGGGAAGTAAAGTCGTGGATCCCGTGTCGTACATTTACGACACGGAAAAGAACGTCAAGCCTGAAAGAGAGGTCTCTGAGCAAAATTTTTCATCCGTTTCACGCCCTGAATTGAATGGAACGCTGATGACCTGAGATGTTAAAGAGCGTCCATAAATAAAACGAATCAATCAACAACCGTGCACTGATAAGACATTTTTATTTGAAGAAATGGGCGGTAAACTTGGACTAACGTTGAAGATTATTTGTTTCTGGATAAATAAGTTTAGACGTTGAAGATAAGGCACACTCCAGAGTACCAATTCAGCTCATCGCAGACCGCATCACTTATATATATATATATATATATATATATATATATATATATATATATATTTTATAAAGGAAGATTGTTTAGTAAAATTGCATAATAAAACTGAGAGTGTAACCTCTCGACTGAATGACAATAAAAATGCATGTGAAAAAGCTGTGTGTGCCGCTAATGTTAATTGTGGACCAAAAAACGCACCTAAAAAGCATGTAGTATCTGGCCATGTTAATCGTTTTGTGTTCATTCTATCAAGTGCAAGCAGCATTCAAAGCATTGGAAGACCGGTGAAAGTGCGAAGCTGGGTGGGAAGATGATGGCGGATGGGAGGGGAATCCCAAGTAGTAATTTTGTTAGATTGCTTGGAAAAGAGTAAAACAACAATGGAGGTTATCATGCAGCACTGTTTGACAGATGAAGTGAAAGGGGAAAGGGGCTAAAATTGGAGTATAAAACATACTCTTTCATCAGGACATACGCAGTGCCACCCATAGACAATTGCAATAACAAATTGAACTGGAGAGGAGAAAATTTCGATACTTCAGCCGTGCTCAAGGACTGGCCGTTTGTACCCACGCCCTCAATTGGGACAGAGGAATGGCAGCAAGCACCCTTAACAGTGCTTCCAGAAAGACACCTCGAGGCCGGCGGATTCCACCTCAAAAGAATTCGTGCTTATCAGATGGACCGCTTCTTTACAGATGCTGGGTCAGAAACCCTTTACCAAGCGCGAGCCACCGTCACACCGCACATAGTACTTTCCGCCCTATAACAGAACAGGCCTGCAGAGCAGAAATATTCATTCCAGTGTAAAGAAATAGCCGGCCCAAGGGATTTGAACCCGAGACCTCCCGAATGCGTGTCCCGCGTTACCATCTGAGCCACCCCACTCCGTAGCAATGACAAAAGTGCAGGAACTCATCCATCCTATCCCCCGAATTTGTCCCTAGTGACTTTTTATCCCTGAACTTAATAGCCGGGAGAAATTTCCGTGGAATGGAATGTCATCGACTACATTAATGACTGATTTGTAGAATGCCTAAAATAGAAGATTCCCTGGATCAATTATCACTATGCTAGAAATGAAAGGTTAAAAAAGTTTGTTTAACCAAACTTTCAACGACCATTGTATGCTCATGAAAAGGGATGTTAGGCCTACACTTCCGAAGAATGGCAGGCATTTGTGATCTAAAGTCCCCTGTTTTCGGAAGTTAAAACATCGCATACTTTCACAATCCTCATATATTAGAGCAATGCAGAATTTGAAACCTTAAGATGCGAGCAATATTATTGCTTAACCATGAAGTATACATGCATATAACACATTTGTTCGATAGGAGAAAATTAGTACAAAAAAACCACAATAATAATGTTAAAAACATTTGTCAAAGCTCTAACTACCAAATTGGAATACTAATGTTGCAAACAGAGCGTTCTCTCTCTCTCTCTGTTCTTTACTTTCCATAAAGAGTTTTGCGTATTCATTTATGATATAATCCAAAATTTTAGCGGCATTCAGATTTTTGCTTTTCCCTTAGGGATTGACTCACTGATAGTAATACCTCTAAACTGTTAAGTCAAGTATTGTAAGGCCAACAAAAAAGATAAAAACATGCTTTACAATATGTACACTGTTGGAACATACAAAACTCACCATGGCTTACCTAAATAAGGCCATCTCCAATTTCAGTTCAGTTATGCTGGGACAATTTGATAATAAAACCTGAAAAGAAATGAGAAAAATATTAGTTTTGTTACCATAAATGCAAGCCTATAAGTGGGTTGCCTAGCATATTACAAATTCTTCATTAAGCTCATATATAAATTGATCTTAAGCGGTAAAATGTATTTTTGTTTTGTTACTCAAGCGTGCTAATAGAAATAAAAATATAATAAACAATGAAACAAGTTGATTTTCTTAACGATGCCCTCCCCCTTTATTATAGTGTTATTTTGAATCGTAGTGTTTTCAACATTCTTGATTAGCACTGGGAAATATTCAAAGCTTTATCTAATTAACATGGTTTTCATTCAGAATGCTATGAATTAAATTATATTTCTTATTAATACAATTTATTTAAGTTTCAAAATTCAAGGAATTTGAAACTTCGTGCCCTCCTTAAAAAAATGGTATTATCTGAATTCATTATTGGTTCCATTTCCACTATCAATTTTTCACGTTCTGCTATTTCATTGTATCATAGTTCTTTGTGCAACCAAGAGTGCAGATAATTTGCGACCTTGATACGGAAGATAAGTTTAAAAATGAAATGGAAATATTTCAGATAACAGTAATAATTAATGCTCGTGATATAAGTTGTAGATATATTTGTGAGGGAGTGTCTGGCACATGTATCTCCGTATATTACACAATATGAGATAATACATTTTCATTACGTACTGAACTATTTATATTTTTCTGTCTATGAGCATTTGTTTAATGGATTTAGTATGTTATATAACATCACTATGAACAAACAGGGTTTGTAAACATGGCAATCAGTTGCGGGAAAAGATGAGACACGGAAAAAACTGAACATCACCTGATATTATTTGTTGTGGAGATTTACTTTTGAAATTGGTGTGTTTAAATCTATAAACGAAGAATTTGATGAAAAGAATTTGTTTTCAACAACATGCTTTTGGGAATGTCTCAAATAAAATGCTTAGATGCGGTCAAAATATACGTGCCAACTCGATTAAACATTATTTAAATAAAATAATTAATAAATCTTTAGTCTAATTTCGGGGCTTCGAAATAACCTTGCAATTGTTGCAGAAACCTAAATTTCAACTTGCATTAGCATTGCAATAGCTTTGTGACTACTAAGGGAAACGAGTAAAAATTTACGCTCTCATCCACAAAAATGGCAAACGGAAAACGGCGAACAATCGAGAAATCCGACAGAGCATGAAACTGTGAGAGGCAGAAAACAAGTGCTGGCAATAGCATTAAACACCTGAAACAGCAAAAGACTTTGTGGTATCCACGACCTAGATACAAGAACTCAAATAGATTTATGAGTGTATAATTTGTCCCCCCCCCCCTTTTTTTTACTCGTATATAATATAATAAGTAGTTAGAAACTAAAGAATTTCTATGCTCTTTCAAATTAATTTAACAGCATCTCCGAAAGAACTTTGCATCAAATTAAAGGGAAAGTGTCTTAAGTCTGCCGTAAAATAAACAAATATGGAAACAAATGTTTATTTCTGAGCTAACAAGCAATTTCGTCTACACTTCAATGTAGAGCGTCTATTTTTATCTACTCAGCTGTTGCAAGAGCAATAACCCCCATACCTAACCTACATTCAAAATTTCGCAGACTGACAAGATAGTCGAATTTCACATGTCACATAACGTGAGGGAACGGGGTCGCACAAAGTGCCGACCCGAATACGAAATGCGTCATTTGTCCTAACCTTGTTCCTGCCTCGGGCATTTCCTTAATTGTGCAATAGATGTCAGCACTACATGCAATACCAAGGGATTGTGCGTGCCATCTATTGACAGTATGTGACTCACTCTTACCTAACTTGTAGTCTCTCTCGCTTGGAAGCGCTTGTGAACTGTGCCCTTTACAATTGCAGATATTTCTATAAAAGTACACTAGGTAGTAGCACAATCCACAACTGCTTTTGTCTAAATTGATTAGTTCTGTCTCTGTTAGATGTCGTTCTATACTTTATTTAAAACTATCGATACTAGATGGCAAGAAGGTCTCTTTTGAACCTACGGATTCTACTCCACGGAATGCTGTCAGAAACAGAAATATGTTGCTTTTAATGTTGGTATAATGTAATTGAAACATAATATATGATATTTTATTGAATAACTATTTACATAAATGAAACAAGGACTAGGGACTCCCAATGCGCATAAAACTATATTAGTTATACTTATAACATAAACAAAAAAATACCTTTCACACAGCATTTTTATAAAATGAAAATGCTACATTAAGTAACTAGTATTTAATTATTAGGTATTTAATAGATTAATCATGTCTGGATTTCGGTACTCTTGCTCAATATTTCTGAAGATGTGGCCTGGAAGAAGATAGCTTAACTCACTAGATGGGGAAATAATGAAGAATCTTTCTGAAAAGTAGATTAATATATTGCTTTTATAAGGGTGAATATTATTAGAATGCATGTTCTGTTAAGTTCTGTGAATCACAAGAATCAGAGAAGAACCAAAGAGCATTTTCTTTACTTTTTCTTTTCCAACTATAATATGTAATAGTTTAATGTAGTTACAGTTTCCGTGGACTTCACAACACTTTGAGTTTCCAATCACTGCAGTATAAAATATGTGTTTTCGTTATTTTCCAACTGTAAAAGTATGAAGTCATACAGCCACACTTGTATACTATAAAATATTTCTCCTATTGGTAGTTTGGAGAATGGTTGGTTATGTTTAAATTAAAACATATAAGGCTTATTTCCTCTTATTTGTTCCCACCAATATTTGAGTAAAATTTTTCTGCCTTTAGCTCATGGAGCCTAAACTAGGTCCTTATTGTTATTTTCTTCTAAATCAGCATCAATTTAATTTTCAGCAAAAAATAGGAATGCAGAATAAATATTTGAGCAATGATTGCCAAATCCAAGCTTAAAATGTTTGCAGAACATTGGTTTGTACTTAGAGAGGAAGCACAACAAATGATCTAGGTGAACATTTTCATCATAATATCTTCTCCTCAAGCTCAGGTGTTGGTAAGAGCTATAGGAATCCCATCATGAATAATATATCTCTTGACATTTATATTTTAATATATTTCTCATAATATATTCTCCTAATAAACTCAGTTTGCTCTTTGTCTCTTTCCTTCAGTTGGCAATCACTGCATCTTCTTAGAGTAGAATTGCATGTTATAGAATACCCTAGGAATAGGATGAGACTAGCGATTAAAGAATGGTTTTTATCAAAAGAAAAATAGAAATAATTTGAGAGAACTCTATACAGTCACAGTGGACCATACTAAAACAAAGTTTTGACATATCTAGAAAACAGAAAATTACCAGTAGATAGCATAGTTTATTGTAATTAATACTTGGGATGTACAGTTAAGCACAATTAAAATGATTTTGAGCTAAATCTAAATTACCGAATTAAATTACTGATATCTTATCAGTAAAACGTGTACATTTTTACGAAATGAATTTATTGCATCACTGTATTTTATAGTTATAAAGCATACTATGATTATGATAATATTATTTATTCTAGGAAAGCTGAAAAAATAATGATAACTTTAATTAAAATTTAAGGTAACTTGAACCTCAGCATTTGTGAGATCTGTGGAATTCCTTTCATTCTTCCACTTATTTTTCATAACTGAAAATATTCTTTCCACATATGCATTCGATATACTGGAACAAACATATAATAGCACACCCGCATTAACATGCATGAGACTTCACTTAAATAGATTTCAGTAAAGAATGTTACCCTATTTGATTTTCATTGTGTTGAGTAGTTCCTATTTCAATTACATTCTCCTTGAATTTTGAAAATTTTCATACAAACATCTATGTCCAAATCTGGACAAAAACTTTTAAATTTAAATGACCAACAATATATATATATAGGAATAGGTTCACGTTAGCCGTATGTAGGACATTAGTTGAAAAATTTGGGTCATGACTTGGTTCGAATACCAGTCACGAAGCAAATATTTCAAGCCTAATATTAGTCTGATTTTACATATATAATTAACTGCTATATAGTTGGTCGTTACTAAAAGTATGCGTTAAAAGTCATTACGAATCGCATCTCAAGGAATAAATCTTTCACAGAAGAGAAAAACCACAAAGTTTTCAGGGTATATACAGAATGTTGCGGAAATATTTTTACAAACTTTGATGGCGGGTTCCTCACATCAAAACAAGAAAAAAGTTCATATAAACGTACGTCCGAAAAACCTTGATTTTTGAGTTATTAATGAAAGTTTACTTCAACGCGTTTCAAGGTACAATCTAAATCATAAGTTGGAACAGAATATAAAATTCATTTTGTTAAATAATAGAATGATACTATAAATACACTTCTGCTGATACATTCGGCGCATCAGCATTGCATACTTATATGACAAAATATTATTCGCAAACCGCAGCAATAGCATTGTTGAAGGTTAGCCATATATGTGATTTGGTAATAGCCTTATTAAAGATGTTATAGAAATAGTCATTTTAACAGTGCCGTTAAGTTTCATTAATAACTCAAAAACTAAGGATGAAGCTGCTTATAAACATGTTTGCACAAAAGTTGGATTTGAAATTAAAGTATGACAATGTAATAATTAGAGGAATGTGTTAAAATATATTTACAAATACAATGATAACGGCCGTATTGGCCATAATTTTTAATCAATCAATAGAACTTGTACTCTTCTACAAATATCCTTTAAACATTTTGTAGTCCCTACGCTTAAATGTGCCATGCTATACTTTAAAAGATGTGTACCAAACCTTAATTACGTCATGGGCATTACTCCTTGTAATTCTGAATATCAGAACTGAATGCCGAATATTTCATTACAAGATTGCTAAACTTACAAAATTTCAAGCATTTGTTTGATTATCAAACAATTAGATTGTGTCATTCTAATTGTTTAATAAGCAAATCCGGATAACAATTACATCATTAAAATAGTTACCATTTTATTGAAATGCAATAATACACATACACATTATATAATTACATTACTAGAGAATGTAACTTTCAAACAACTATTATTGAAAGTCAAAATATGGTGGTATGTTGGCTATTATGACAGCTTATGATGTCACATAACAAAAGAAGAAGAAGAAGAAGAAGAAGAAGAAGAAGAAGAAGAAGAAGAAAAGAAAAGAAAAGAAAAGACAAATGGAAAAAAAAAAAGGTAATGTCTTATTTGTCAAATTGATATTTTAATACTTGTATAAAGGAATTATAACTTTATTGTTAGTCAAAATCGTTATTAAAATATTACTTTATAACACTAGTTGCACAAAATTGCGTTTGTAATACGTAATTAAATTGCTCATTGCTAAAATATTGTCATCAACTAAATGCTATATCACGATAATATTAAGGAAACAATTTCGCACTTTACAGCTTGGGCTAAACTTATTTGCAGTAAATTCATCTTTACTATCAACAATAACAATAGATGAACGAACTAAATAATCTTCATTGATACAATGGCGTCTCAGTGCAATAAAAGAAAGCATTAACTTCAGAATAATTCATTCGAAAATCGAATCAATATTAACTTCATTTTAATAAGATTTTTATATAATTTGGTGTATAAAGAGTAGCGTATGAAAAGCATTTATAATGTTATACAATTATTGCATTAGTAAAAATTATGCAAATCGTTTTGTTCGTTTCTTAAGCTTTTACTCGTGCAACAAAGCATAACGTAAACCATTATCATAATATACTATTGTTTGGTTTTCGTTGCTTGTATTCATATATTATAACTGCATTTAGTTTTCTATCTTAATCACTAAGACAACATTATATTATATACAACATTTATGAATGCCAGCCTTTGCATTAGTCTGAAAAGAAACAGAAAAACAACAAAAAAGCAAGATATTATTTCTTAAAAGAATATTTTTAGTACCATTATTCACTTATGTATAATGCTCATGTTATCATTTTATTGAGTTGCAAACCTATTCAGCTCTTACCTTATTTTCCAATTTAATAAATTGTTTAATTAATTGTTAATATTCATTTTGTGTCAAATATTATATTTCTGTTGAAGCATTTTATTACTGTTTCTATGTTTGAGCCATAAGGCCGGTTGTAATTTTATTAACAAATTAGGTCCTGTACCACAGTTTATGCTTCTTGGGCGACTTTTTTAAAGCACAAGTAAGAAAGTAGGAGTGAATTAAATTATGGCCCAGTACAGTGAATATTATGTTCAAAGGTCAAATTAAAATTGGCATTTACGAAAACGGATTTATTAAGAATGCTTGCGCTTTTCGAAATTGGACAGAGTAAAAATGGGTGGATTTGAAAAGTCTATAACCGATTATACGACACTAACGAGTTAAATTAAGTGCGAATCATTAAGATAAATGGAAGGAATGATTGATGTGCAAAAGCATTGAAGTTGGTGAAAATAGAAAAAGAAATATTTAAAACTATACTAAATAATAAATCAGGCTCAACGGATGCAGCTAGAGGACATGATTTTCAGTAAAGTGCATTTTAATTGGTTAAAAAAAAAAGTTAGCAGAGCGTGGTTTCGATCCACGGACCTCTGGGTTATGGGCCCAGCACGCTTCCACTGCGCCACTCTGCTCACAAAGCTCTGCTTGTTTCCTTAAAGCTATATGCGTTGTTAGCAGGGAACCGTTGCAGTGACGTCATGTCAGTAGCCTGACATGAAACCGGTTGAGAAGTTTTGGATCACAGGTATAATGGAAAATGGAAAGAAAAGGACAGTATCCAGTGAGACGTTGATTCATACTTTTATTGTACAGTATCGTGTCTTGCTCTTTCAATGCTATTATGCGTTTATCGATTTACTGTGTATATATTTATTTGTTTCGGGCTTGTGAATAATTTCATATTTATTTCAAAGTTATGCTTTAAGGATATACATGGTAAATTTTATCAATGGCTATTAACCTATTTATCAAAAAGAAAACAGAAAGATGTAAATACATTCGTCACATAATCATAACACATACTCAAAAAGATGCAAAGTTAAGCATGGTATTCGGATTTGTCTCTAATATTATAGATCCACGGTTGAGAATAAACAAATACGCTTTTTCAGTACTCTTTGCTGACGATACAAGTATTGTCATTATAGAATATCAGCTTAATTTCTCCAAAAAAATGTTTTGTATGTCAAACAAAATCAGTAGTTCCAAAATTTGAAAAACTAAATATATAACTTAAAAAAAAAAAAAAAAAAAAAAAAAAAAAAACACGAAATCTAAATTTTCTTCATGGAAAAAGAAAATAAATTATTTTTCCAAAATAAAATTTCATGGTCTTATTGATCATAATATGAACGGAAAAGACGACATTGATTATATTTTACTAATATCCGGTTCAATGTGTTTTTGCATGTAGTGAGTAACTTATTTTGTTAAAAGGAACATCCTTAAAACAGTATGTTCATCTATGACACATGGAATAATGTTCTGAGAAAAGTCTGTATGTGCAAAAAGGATCTTTATTTTATAGAAAAATGTGGTAAAAATAATGATAAGAGCAAAATAAAAAGAAAAAAAAAAGTCATTCCTTACCCAGACCAGAATGAAATCTACAAGTGTTTTAGAAAGGTGTCCTCTATGGTAAAATTGTATTGTTTAATTCACTTCAATTAACTATAAAATAAAGTCAAATTCCAATGTGTATTTTATATATTTGCATATATATATTAATTTAATAATTAAAATATTTATTCTGGCTTTTCTAAAAATAATTTGCCCACACATGCAAATATAAAAATATATACGTATAATCTTGTTAAATATAACTATATAAGTAAAATGTAATTTTTTAATTTGTCTTAGAATTAAACTAATTCTATAGCGTTAGATTGACTTAAATATAGCGTCTATAGATGGAATGATATAATTATTATTAATTATGCTGTCTTTAGCAGACAATCTCAACATAAACAGCCAGTGTGATGTTTTCTCCGCGCGATGGTGAAAGGAAATAAAGTGTATTTTTATCCCTGCACTTTTAGACTTTATGTCGATAATAAAGGAATTTAATTGTTCGCCCATTACGTAGTCCTTGAGCCCCACTGTTTGTATTAGCATCACGTGGGATTTTATAATGTGTATTGCATGTAACCTTCTTTATATCTTCAGGCAGTGCATTTCCTGTTCTTACACTCCTTCGCGTGCAGGGGAAACTTGAAAAAACCTGGAAGTATATGCGGTTTAGAGCTGAGTCAATCAATATACATTTGTTTAATATGGCATTGCGTTACCCCTTTGGCGATTGAAGCTCGAACTCGAGGCTTCTTGCCTGTATTAAGTCAAGCGTTACATAAAGAGGGATGAAGTATAATATATAAGTTTTATACTTTTTTTCATTATACAGCGGAAGTGACGTAGCAAATATATCAAGCACGATCGCACTTGATCATTATAACACACACAACCACGATACTAACTACAACTAACACATGCAAACAGTTACAAAAGTATATAAGCACTGAAGGTGCATAAACTAACAACCAGTATTAGACTAGTAACGCTCTTTTGGAAAGTATATTACTGCCATTGCAGAAAAGGTTAAAGTAAAAGTAATATATATTTGAAATTCGCGCACGGATTAATAGCAATTGTATAAACTATTATACTGACTAATGAATATCTGCCTATTCAGAAACTGCGAGAATGAAATAGACCAAAGTCGACTATTTCGGTCGTTACCTTTCGATTTATTATTACCAACTGAGAAAAAAAAAACAGCAATAACGTTTTGCCATTATGAACCAATGTGTTTATTAAAATTTGTGGTTGCTTAGGTAGATATTTACATAATTTACAAAACTATTTCAGACTATTTTGCTGAATACGCAAAAACAATTGCTTGAGTGAATACACATTAAGTTAGATAAATTTACAATTACTGAAAACAGAATAGTGGTCAGTGATGCGTGCTCAGGAATTACAGGAATTATATAGCAGATATAGAGTTGAAGAGTTGGCTATATTGGCCAAAGACAAATGCACGTAGCGTGATAAAACGGATGTGATAATTTTTTTCGATAATTTCACTGCGATATCCGGCTGTGATTGTTCAAAATTCAAACTGCTGTTTCGTGTCATTGGTCGATTTTAAGATGACGTCACAATAGTCTATAAAATTTGAACTTATAATGTAATAGCTGTGTTTTGGTAACATGTTAGCAGATTAATCAGAAGCAGACTGTATTATAATAATATCAATAATTGTAATTTTTCCGAAAATATTTTTTTCATTCAATTTACTTACTTTAGTTTCTGTCCAAATTCAACAGCTAACAAATAACTGCCTGAGTTTGAAATCAATGTTGGATATATTTTAGGTTTCGCCCCCTCGCTAAGCCACCCCACTTTGATATTCAAATGACAATCTTATCTTTCGATGCTTAACTTTTAAAGACGATTTAATAGTTGTCACAGCTTTTGTTTTCTATTGTTGCCTGGCAACCAAAGTTTTTATTGTTGTTTTAATTTGAGAAGAATAAAAAAATAAGCTTGTAGGATGAAACAAAAAATTTATTTTGGGAAAATAATCATATTTCAGTAATGCAGCCTATTTCAAACTTCTTCCTAATCCGTTCGCACTTTGTTCTTTTTTGTAGTGCATAAACTATTTTGAACTATTATTAAAAAACACCATTATATCATACTAAATTCCAACAACAATAACAACAACCTAGGTTGAATTAGTTGGGTGGTAAATGTACAATGCCTCGCTTATGCAGCAAAAACTCTGTTAATTTTTACTACGAAAAATTTCTCACTACGGCAGTGTTATACAAAATACTGTTTAACTGGTGATAAACCTTTGGAGGTTGGAAAGGGGAGCTCAAACAATTTGTATAAACATATGTCTGTTTCATTTACTTTTTTCAATTACAATAATTTTTGTTTTCATGCAATTTTACCTGACATAACCAAAGCCATAGGTAAACTAATTTAACTATATTTTAAGAAATTACTGTAAATGCTCATTGTAGACTGTAGTGATTGATTTTTAATTTCTTATGAACTATTCTATTGGAATTGTTAAACTCAAATCCGATATTTAATTAACCTTTCGTGTTAATGGAATATTATGATAAAAATGGAAAGTATACATGGACTTGGCAACTGCAATGTCTAAAGTGAAGTTTTTGTATGCTCAAAAATGTTCAATTGATGGTTTCCCAATGACATTGTACATAATCATTGAAAAACTTGGCAGCCGTAGCATTGAATCGTGTTCCCGGGTGAAAGGCTGACCATCACGGGTAAAACTCTCTCTACAATGTCGGAATAACAAATTATCTTATCTTAGAATTGAAAGTGTCCTACTTCTGCTCGTATACAAGCTCCATATAACAAGAATACGCCGCCACTCCTTTAAACACCTCAAACGAAAATATAGGAAGGCTAAATAATGGCAACTATTTTTTTTCCCCTTGCAAACAAGGGGAAAAAATCTAAGATATACGACTGAAAGTATATATTTACTGCCGAGTGGTGCCACCAACGGAAGGCTGGGTGTAAGCGGCTCTTGTAGGGAAGAGGCAAAACACAGGCAACCGGACAAGATTGGTTTATTATGACATGAGCACACTACTTATACAGAGTTGCAAATCCGTCACAGGACAGGTCTCCCAGATAAATCACTATGTTTACCGGCTTTCGAAGTAGTGTCCAAATACATCGGCGATTCGTTGACAGCGATGGGGTAGACACTGAATACTACATGAGTTGCTAACGTGAGCTACTTCGCGTCGAAATGTTTCAAAATGTCAGCATTGTTACCAAAATGTTTTCAATGAAATCACTTCTTTACTTTGAGGATGAAATGATAATCACAGGGACTGAGATTGGGCGAATATGGCGGGTGTGGAAGAACTTCCCATTCCCACCGCTGTAAAAGACACTTGACACTGTCGACTGTGGGAGCTATCGCGTTTGCGTGGAGAATAATGACATTGTTCAAACGTTCTGACCGTTTGGTGCGTACGGCATGACGCAATTGTGACACCAAAACGATCTGTAATACTGGGCATTCACAGTGAACCCCTCACGCACTGGATGACACACAAGGACACCTTGACTGTCATACGCCAGAATGACCATGACTTTTATTGGTGAAGGAATTTGGTGAAACTGACGTTTGCGTGATGATTGCCATTCTCTGAACTGGCGGTTGAATTCTGGTTCATACGCCCTTGCTCACGTTTCATCAGTTGCAATGATGCGAATTCAACATGGTGTCCCCTTCTTCCTGAAATCTCGCCAGATTGATGCGTCCACTCTGTCCTCGCTTAATTGAAGAGACACTCTTCACACACTTTTCCTATGTTCAGGTCATCTCGTAAAATGTAGTGCTCTGTTTTTGCCGAATTCCTGTCTGTTCCTCTACTTCCACAAGTGTCAAGCGCCTAACATCGCGTAAACACTGCTCCACAATCATTACCCGTACATCCCAGTCCGGGGATACAGGACGTCCACTGAGCGGCAATTCAGCAGTCGACATTTTGTCCCGTTTGAAGGCCTCTGTCCATCTCGCCACTGTTCAGTAGGACAAGGCACGCGCACTAAGTGCTTCCCGTAGCTCTGTGTAGCATTCTCCTGTATTCCTGCCGCCCAGATATTTTCACATATACGTTTCTGACCTTCATTCCTGACCACTGACCACTGTCGTTCACCAAATGAACTTCGGAGCATGCTGAAACATGCAGCTCTGCTCACATACGCCATCTAGTGGCTTCATTAGATAATACATTTCATACACTTTCAATCGTATATCTTAAATGTTTTGTGTTGCATCTTGTTCCCGAGAAAAAAAAAATAGTTGCCATAACTTTATGACGTATCCCTCATATTTATTTCATATTAAATTTTAACCTGGAGTTTCTCTAATGTATGGGATAAGTAAAACTGTAACACACTACTGTAGATATAATGGGAGCACAAATAATGTTTGAAGAATTGTGGACTTGAACCGACGATGATGTGGGAATGCTGAAGGGTAAAGAAGGAAAAACTGAAAAGGATTGAAGTAACAAAGATTAAAAGGAATAAAGAAAAGATCACTAAAAATATACGTAGATTGAGAAGTGTTTCTCTTGCATAATATTATAAACGATAAGCATAAACGAGAAGGAACAGCTATGTTTTTAAAAACCTTAATTTGAAATAAGTGTGAAGCCAAAGAGGGGAGAAGATATAAAAATAGTAAATATTTATGATAAATACAAATAACTATAAATGAAAACTAGTTAGTATGGATCCACATTTTAAACTATTGCAAGTATTTTAAACATTATAAGTAATTACAGAAATTGTTTATTATGTTAAGACAGCTGTGTAGGGAACATACACAACAGCAAATAAGGAGCCCGGCATTGCAGCAATACAATGCACTTTATTTGGTGCCTCCTGCCGAGCGTTGGCGCAAGTGAGTAATAGATGACGAAGGTCACGTTGCGGTGCATTTCCTGATCTGTGTGCACCACATGACATTCTGGAGGCCCCTCTAAGGATGACTCTCCATGATATGAAAATGACATTACAGAAATTACACTACACTACACACTGGGGCATTGAAACTAGCCTAAGAAGGGACGAAAGAAAGAGACTAGCAGAAGAAGCCCAAATAGTGGCAAATTATAATGATTCTAATGAATAACTAATTGATTTTTTCTCTAACAGATCGACAAAGTAAAGATAGAGATGATAAAGTTTTAACAAATAAAGCTGACCAATTACACAGGTGGAAAGAATATTTTAAAGTTATTTTAAATATTGATTATACAGATACTAATAATAGAATAATTACAGAAGAGTAATACTAGTTTTGGATCCTGTCTAAACTGCACCGGATTTTACCAAAAATAATGCCATGAGAATCCTTTAAATAAAAATTAAAATAAAACTATATATCGCGCATAATGCACCCCAAAATCATGGCTTTGCGCTGTGGAGGTTAATTTTATATTTTTTTTATAACTGGTTATGTGTTGATGCTTTAACTGCATTAACTTCTTGAACCCTAGATAGTGTTCAGTTGACGGATAGACGGTATTAGTTACAACGCTGCATTCTTTTACATCTCTCTATATGTTTTGGTAAATATACATATATATACATATATGAAAAATAAAAATAAAGTAACACTATTAGCAACGTAACAAATTAACAGTAATTATAGAAGCTTTAAAAGGATAAAACTCTAAGATAAAGTCACACTTGAAATCGCTATATTTCAAACTCGTTGAGTTCTTCTACGGCAAGAAGACAAGTGAAGGTGATAAAAGTAAATATTGAATATCGAAGGTAACCTTATGCATGGAAACAGATGAAACTAGAAATGAGAGTGTGAAGGAAAATAATTAATACTCAAGATTTAAACCAGGTGGTATACGCGCTTTATGTAAAAATATAGCTGCCATTTCTGTATCTCTGAGTAAACTTTCAGAGCTATGTGCAGGTAACGCATCAATAAGTGTTAGAATAAAAGCATCATCAAAATCCTTACAGTGAGGTAAGGCACGTTGGGCAACCGGCAAGGGAGATATGGTTTTAACAGAACGTCTATGATTGTTCATACGTAGCGAAACAACAGTAGAAGTTAAACCAATATAAAATGCTTTGCAAAGCTTACAAGATAACATAACGTTCTTAGAAGAACAGGTAGCAAATGAAGAAATGTTAAATTCTCTGGATAAATTAGAGCTGTGGAAGGAATTGCACGGCATAATTAGTGCACAGGTTTTGCATTTAGGGCGTTGGCAAGGATATGAGCCAGCAAAGGGACGAGGTAAATTCGGAGGAGATAGGTTTCGGCGAAATATACTTTAAGGTTAGGGGGTGTTCTAAAAGTAAGGCGGGGTTCAAATTTAGAAAAATCATTTAAAGATGGGTGCATTAACAAAGTATCATGACATTCTTTCAAAATAGGTCTGATGCTTTCAATACCAGGTACGTAAGTAGTAACAAAGTTAATGAAGTTCTTATTAGAAGTTTTAGGTTTGCATTGGAAAGTTTTGTGCGCTGGGATTATACGGGATTTTAAAAGAGAGGAAGGATGATTGTGGTCTTGGAACTTTTGAGTTATGTTTTTAATATACTTGTCAAGAGATAAAAAGTTGTTACAAAGACGATGAGCACGGATTAAAAGAGAAAAAGGAATAGATCTTTGGATATGTAAGGGATGACAGCTACCAAAATGAAGACACTGTTGTAAATTGGTAGGCTTAATGTGCACAGACGTAAGAAAAGAGCTGTTGCATAAAGAAATATCAATATCTAGGAACTTAGCAGCATTGGGAGAGACAGAAGAAGTGAACTTAACTGAAATTTTGGAGTTAAGATTAGTAAGGAACTGATCGAGAGATTCTGAGCCATGAGTCCAAAGCACGAATATATATATCATCAATATATCTCAGCCATAACAATGGTGCCAAAGGTTCTGACTTAAGAAATTCCTCCTCTAAACGAGCCATAAAAAGATTGGCATAAGACGATGCCATTCTGGTGCCCATTGCAGTACCTTTAATTTGTAGATAATATTTATTATCAAAACTAAACGCATTGCGAGTGAGGACCAGATAAGCAAGATGACAAATGAAATCTGTGGATGGGGTATGAGGAGGTGCTCGAGAGTCCAAGAAATGTTTAACAGCAGCTAATCCTTCATGATGGGGAATGTCAGTATAGAGTGACGTCACATCGATAGTGACCAGAAGTATATTAGAATGTGCCGAAGGGTCAATTTTCTTTAGTAAACTCAAAAAATGGAAAGAATTTTTGATATAGGATGGCCTAGGCGTAACAAATACTCAATATTTACTTTTATCACCTTCACTTGTCTTCTTGCCATAGAAGAACTCAACGAGTTCGAAATATAGCGATTTCAAGTGTGACTTTATCTTAGTGTTTTATCCTTTTTAAGCTTCTGTAATTACTGTTAATTTATATATAATAATAACGAAATCGTGTGCTAACATGAACTATTTCTGGCATTATGCTACCGTCGTCCTACTTTAAACATTATTGGTGCCGTAAGCAAAGTACGAGGGTAGGTCCATAAGTTTCCGGCCTCGCCGGTAAGCATTATCACCTTCACAAAGCCCTTATATGGTGTCATATTTTAACTGTTAAGTAAATAATTGCAGCTATAACTCCCGCTTCGCTGTGTTCAGTTGTTCAGACACAGTTGCATAAAGAACATAAAGTTGCTATGTTGCTATGTATAGAAGATTGTGACATGATCCAAATGGATTATCGAAAAGTTATCAAGTTCTTCACAAAAGAAGGACTTGCTTCAAATGAAAGTAAACAGCGATTGGATGCTGTATATGGGAAGCACCCCCCCCCCCTCATATTCTACCGTAAAAGAATGGGCCACAAAATGTTTCAATGGTTCGAGAAAGCATTGATGAAAAAGAAGAGCGTGCAGGTCGGCATTTGAAGGTGCTCACTCCTGAAAACATCGCTCTTGTGGAAGGAGAAATTATGGAAGACCGGCGGCTCAAAGTTACAGAAAACCATTTTACACTCCTTCGTATTATTCATGAACGTTTAAACATGAATAAGGTTAGTGCAAGATGATTGCCTAGACTTTTTTTCTCAGTCTAAAAGCAGCAACGAATCATCTGTTGTCTGGCATATTTGGAGCTCTGCTGTGGCAACGAGAGAGAAGTTCTGCAAACCATTGTTACAGGAGATGAAAATATGGGTCTTCTACTAGATCCCCTGTCCCAAAGAGAAACAATGGAGTGGCGTAAACCTGGCGAAGCACCGCCTCTAAAGGCCAAAGTCAACCAGTCAGCCAAGAAGATCACGGCCACTGTCTTTTGGGACTGTGACGAATACTCTTCATTGACTTCAAGGACAGGAACGCCACAGTAAATGGGGAGTACTATGCTGGCCTACTGCACAGACTACGTGCTTCCATCAAAGAAAAAGCGAGGAAAACTGAGTGATGGTGTGCACCTTTTTCACGAAAACGCATTTGTGCACACAACTCTTGTTGCAAAGGAAGCTATGAAGAAATGTGGTTTCAAGGAGACCAATCATCCATCCTTAGCCCAAGTCTAGCTCCCAGTGACTATTTCTTCATCTCAAAACTTGAAAGGGGGATCTTCGAGGAAGGAAATTTAAATGTGACGAAGAATTGGCGGGTGCTGTTTGTGCCCATTTTGCAGACAAGACTTCTGGCTATTGGGGAGGGGGGGTTGAAATGTTAATTCAAAGATGTTAGAAGGGTATTGCAATAAAGGGTAACTATACTGAAAAGTGAGATATAGTTTTTGTCTTTATCATACCTAGAAAATGGTTAGTTTGGAAACTTATGAACCTACCCCCATACTTCATTGTTGTGTAAGCTAAAGTAAGTGAATTAAACTGTACAAACTCTAATAATTGTTTTGTTAATAGTTGTGTTATAACGTGAATAAAATAAAAACGAAAGTTGACTGTTTAAATACATTTTAAAGGAAAAGGGCACTGTTATCAAACAACTTCAAGAAAAAGTGCATTTTTATAGCAGTATGAAACAAAACATAATAGACAGCAGTGATGACATTCGACAGTAAATTGACTTGTGTGGGCCATTTCAACATCAACAATCTTGTAAATGAATGAGCCAAGACCGACTACACACCAGACCCTAATGCGGGGGAAGTGAAACTTTTACAAAATTTACGTTTACAAGACGATATTAGAAAATGTTTAAATCGGTTTTAAGAATCTTAAATTCTTTACAAACAACATTTCTCATGTATAAACTAAATATAAAATAATATGCATTATAAACATATCCACAGGTGGGTACCAACATATTTAAAAAAATACAATAACTTACTAATTACTGGACTAATCGACATGAATGGGGCAGCATCATATTTATCATCGTCTATTTTAATGAAAAGTACATAATCTTCCTTGGCAATAGTTATAAATGGATGTAGTTGTCTTCTTAAAGCCTCAATTGCAAAGGAGTCAAAACATAACATCCTGCTCACACCATTCATTGAATTTCTATTCATCTCGCTCCAAAGCCCGCTTAATACATTCTTTCGGACCTTTCCTTTCTTTGCAAATGCAATCCGTCACATACGATGGTAGATTACAGAAATGTGCACAGGACAAATGTCCTCCCTGACCACAAAAGTTGGTACGAATTGTTTAATACATACTACAGT
The DNA here is from genome assembly GCA_030762175.1 of Metallyticus violacea. Taxonomy (NCBI): domain Eukaryota; kingdom Metazoa; phylum Arthropoda; class Insecta; order Mantodea; family Metallyticidae; genus Metallyticus; species Metallyticus violacea. Next base: position 48,672,274 of record CM060842.1, read on the forward strand.
TTCATCATTAACTGCAACTCTTTATCCACTTCTCCTTTAATTAATGCTATTTAAGAAATGTGAATATGGTATTATGCGGTGCACTGCCATATTTAAGACATACAAGAGCAACTCATGTTGTGCTAATATTTCCAATTAAACAAGTTCCTGGTGTGATTGCACTAAACCAATATTAACCTAATAAAAAACAAATGAAGTAACAGGTTACTCTTCATTTACTTCCAACCATAAACCACTAAAATAAACCAGGTAACCGCAATGATCCAAATTAACAGTAGGGATATTTTCTATCACTTTGTCTACTATCGATACCTACATTGGCTCTTACAAATATAGTCGGTCTTGGATGAGCAATGTCCTTGCGTTCTTCCGGTTTGCGTTGCGTTGGTCTTCTGTTTGCTACCATCCTGAGGATAAAAAAATGCAACTATTATCTAATATTTTCGTTTAATTTTCTGTCAAACGTAGAAATATCATTTCAGCCGCTTCGATTCTTCCAAATTACACTAAAGTTTACGCACTTTGTGGGCGGTTTTTCTTTGTTATATAGCGAGTTATTCTATGCAGTAGAACCTCTCTCTTACTCTCTTTCGATCACTTGAAACCTGAGGGGGTATTCAGTACGGTAAAGTTTGAAAATGTCACTTTTTTCATCTACTTTTATTTCTCTAACCTGACACCAGATGTGCACAGGTTGCATGAGGCCGAGTCAAAATACAGTTTATTTTCATGAAACAAGAACTTCATTTTATCCAATAGTCTCCAATGACCTATTTATAATAATAACAATTTTAACTGCTGGTGCAAGAAGGTGATTTTGCTATTTTACAGCCATTTTAGTTTATATTGAAGGTATGTGTGAACTGTTTACATGTATTTTTTCAAATAGTTTTCACTGTGATTTTAAATGTGCATTTTTTCTGTAATTACGCCATTTTACGAGTTATAATGTTATTTTCAACCATGTAAGTAGCACATGGTCACCCATCAGGACAGGAAAAAATAATCTCCCATTTAATACTCAGACATGTCAGCCCCATGGTGGTTTCAATGGCCGAATATATCACAAAAGAGCAGTAGTACCGTGCGATTGCACATTTTATTCAACGTCAATGATTATGTGTTTGTGACTTGGATGCTTGTACGAATTTTTGTCCTACAATATAAAAATTAACTTAGATATGATTCCGATGGTTTTACCGGGTAACCCTCTCGCGTCACGTCTGCGGAACAGAAACAAATGTCTTTTTGTTACAGATGTATGAAGATGCCTTGATTACCAGCACAGCATTATATAACTTTTTAATTGCGAAATAGTGTTTAATAAGTATTAATATATAATTCAAGATTAAACCGTTTATAAGATTAATATTAGGGCAAATACTTCAATTTCTTTCTTATTTCTTTCATTCTCTCAACGATCTGAAATGTTTTGGAATTAAATAGCAACTACTTGTTCTTAGAGAATTCCACGCTATGTGACATTAAATGCATTGTTGTATTATTTTAAATAGTATTTAGTTTAATTGCAATGAAAATGTTCATGTTTTATATTTAAGTCAAATGAAATGATTTCGTGCTGGAAACATTTACCGTAATAGCCGTAAGATGTTACTTAACACTTTTATGTTTACATTATAAACATCCTCTAAGCGGTAACAATGCTATATTGAGTTCTTGGTCAAATCTTTTAGTGTTTAAAGATACAATTGTTTTTAAACAGTGCAATAACGGACTATCATGTCTGAAGATAGCATTGTGTTAAACTTGGTCGGGTATGCTAGTTACATTATCTACAATGATTAGTGCTGTTAGAAGTTATCACTCTTTGCGATAAAGACCAGCGATAACGGGCTCCGTAAAGGGACCGATTCATGATTCGCAGAAACCATTTAAACAGGCACATGGCGTTGCACATTTGTGTTACTATTTAGCATCGATAACAGAACCTGTTTTAAATGTCAGGGGATTAGAAATGAGTTTTCTCCAGGGGCAACCGTCCATAGAGAGGGATTAGGTTACGAGAGAAATCTGTTCGAATTGCATACTAAATGATACGAGCACCATCTATCAATTTTTAAAAGAAATACAAGGTGCTGCAATAATAGCATCGCCTTTGAAAATTAATAAAACTAAGCTTTAATAAATAACATTATGGTTTGTTTCTTTAAGACAAGTGTATATCTACTGCAATGTCTATATATTTCAAATATTAATGAAGCATTCTGTATTTTTGCATACATTTAATATGCTTATCAATTACTACATGCAATTTTAGTATAAATTTGTTATTACTTCTGAAATATTAGTTTTCATAATGATTTTTATAAATATTTAAGTTGTTCTGTGCGATTATACTGCTACACAGACCCCAAGCCAGTTGATAAAAATTTATCACAGATTAATTTACAAATAAAAAGGCATTATACATATGAGAAAAAAATGTTTATAGCTTAAAGTGTCCTTCCATTTCAACGAAAAAATGGCAACGGAAATCATCTTGGAAAGGAAAAAAGAAAAAGAAGAAGAAGAAGAAGAAGAAGAAGAAGAAGAAAAGAAGGGGGTTGAGAACTCAGGCTAAACACATTACTGTAAATGTTCTAAATCATGGATTTCTCGTTGAATAAACTTTGTCTATTATTACGATGCATGGAACGTTGATATAAATCAATATAATGTATTTGGAGATTACCCTGGGCATTTAGGCAAGCATCTCATTGCTTCTGTTACTTGTAAAAATGGGCGTTAAACACTATTAAAAATGTTTCTGTTACTTGTGGAATTCCATACTAACCTCCCTCTTATTTTAATATTATTATTTTTTTCAGAGAATTAACCTACGGGGAACGTAATTGTGCATTTTTCAACAGGACTATGCTCACTTTGCAAATAACTCCATAAGAGAAATTCACAATGTGTTTCCATAAAAGAGTTAATAGTAGGGATTTGTGGCTCACTCCGTTCCGGATATAACAGCCTGCGATCAGTATCTCTGGAGTAAATTAAAAAAAAAAAAAAAAATACCGCATACAGGACGGACCCGCACAGCTTACAAGAACTCAAAGATAATTAATTATTCGTTAGGAAATTGTCCGGATTTCTCAAAATGAACTAGAGCGAGTGACGAATTGTTTCCTAAAGAAGTGCCAAAAATGAGTGATGAATGAAGGCGGGCAGTTTCAACACCTCATTTGATCATTTGGTAAGTAATGAAGCTCTTAAAGTTGTTTGCGTAATGTTGTATGGTTAGTTGGTTATTGTTTTACCCTCCCGATAATCACCCAGACCCGGCTGTCCGCCTAACCGGCTAGAGGACGGAGCTCTCGCCCATTCCGGAGGGAAATAAATCTGATCTCATGGTATTTACCAATATTTTAGAAATATTGCAGAAAGTTACAACTCCATACTTTACAAGGCTGGTGTTAATACACTTGTAATGTATTATTCTATATTTTGTGGAATAAGTTCCTTGAAATTTGAAACTCGGAGACTGGCTGGAAGGTAAGCCTACGGTATAGTTACTCTTTATTGCAATAAACGTCTAACATGTTTGAATTGACATTTCAACCCCCCCCCCCCAAATAGCCAGATGTCTTGTCTGCAAAATGGGCACAAACAGCACCCAACACTTCCTCGTCACACTTATATTTCCTTCCTCGAAGATCCTTCTTGAGCTTTGAGAAGAGGAAATAGTCACTGGGAACTAGATCTGAACTGTAGGGTGGCCGGCACCCTTGAAGTCACATTTCTTCACAGCTTCCTTTGCAACAAGAGCTGTGAGCAGAGGCGCGTTGTCGTGAAGAAGGCGCACACCACCACTCAGCTTTCCTCCTTTACTCCTTTTCTCTTTGATGGAAGCACGTAGTCTGTGCAATAGGCCAGCATAGTACTCCCCATTTACTGTGGTGTTCCTCTCCTATAAGTCAATGAAGAGTATTTGTCACAGTCCCAAAAGATTGTGGCCATGATCTTCTTGGTTGACTGAGGCGGTACTTTGTCAGGTTTACACCACTCCATTGATTTTTTTTTTTTTTTTTTTTTTTTTTTGCACAAGGGACCACAGTAGAGGACCATAGTTTCATCTCCTGTAACAATGGTTTGCAGAACTTCTCTCTCGTTGCCACGACAGAGCTCCAAATATGTCTGACAACAGAGGTTGTTGTTGTTGCTTTTGGACTGAGGAAAGAAGTCTAGGCACTCATTTTGCACTGACCTTATTCATATTTAAATGTTCATCAATAATTTTCATTCTTGTCTTATAAATCCAAGATCGCGGGTTCGATCCCGGCCACGACCGATGGATTTTTTCGGGCGTAAAAATCTTAAGTATGGCTTCCTTCGGAAGGTAAATGAAGCCGTGGGTCCCGTGTCGTACATTTACGCCACGAAAAAGAACCTCAAACCTAAAAAAAGAGGCCTCTGAGCAAAATTAGTCGGCCGTTTCACGCCATGATGAATGGGACGCTGATGACCTGAGATGTTAAAGAGCGTCCATAAATAATCCAAAAAAAAAAAAAAAAGAATAATTTAAGGACTGTTGTTTTAGAAAATCCCAACCTTTCTGCTATTTCTGTAACTTTGAGCCACCGGTCTTCCATAATTTCTCCTACTACAAGAGCAATGTTTTCAGTTCAGGAGGGAGTCCCTCCAAGGGCCAGCATGCATGCTCTTCGTCTTCAATGCTTTCTCAACCCATTCGAAAACGTTTGGCCCATTCTTTTACGGTAGAATATGAGGGGGATGCTTCCCCATATACATCGTCCAATCGCTGTTTAATTTCATTTGTAGTAAGTCCTTCTTTTGTGAAGAACTTAAAAACAGCTCGATACTCCATTTTGAATGTGTCACACATAGCCTTCTTTATGCAACTATATCTGAACAAATGAACACAGCGGAACTGAATTTACAGCTGCAATTATTTACTTACAAGATAAGAATGACATCATTTGTGAAGACGATAATCCTTATCTGCGAGGCTGAAAATTTATGGACCTACCCTCGTATATGAAAGGTTTTGCATGAAACGATAATCTGATCTTCAGTATTTCTCCTTATGGCATTAATACCAGTGAGTTTTTATTTAGCATAAAGCGTCTGCAGAAACCTCAACGCTGTCGTTTAAATGCGATTTCTAACCGCAATCTTTCTTTTCTTTTGGGGAGGCTCATAGATAATAAAATAAAACCGGATCATTGTTGTTGTTTTTGTTGTTGTTGTTGTTCTTCTTCTTCTTCTTCTTGTTCTAATTTTTCATAGCAACATGATTTGTTTATTGCATTTAAAATGAATTAAAACGCTTTTTGCTAATTCTTCTCCGCTTTGGCGAAAGAATTTGCTCTGCTTGCATTACATCTTCAGTGTCTTTAGTGTTAAGTGCAACAAAGGTGAGTGATCTCTGTTTATCAAACACTTAAGTATGTTTCGCTTGATTAGTGTTAAGTCATGCTATTTTTCCACATTGTGTGGCATACATGCTCTTTGACGTTTCATGTTAATCAATCGTTGAATACTTGTAAGAGACTGTGTTTGAAAGGACTCTTCACAACAGAACGAATGGGGAGATTGTTTAACTTGAAAAATTATTTAATGCAGATTTTATCACAATCAGTTAAACAGCCTACGAGTATTCTAAACAATTTTCAGTTTATAAAAAAGGAACATATGACGAGCAGCTTTAATAAGTTACAAATTAAGATTTTTTTAACATTTTCGTTCCAACCCTCATAATTTTTATTCTTATATGAAAGTGAAAATTTCATCTTTTTTTAAAACGGAAATAAGTGTAACTAAGTAAATGTTACATGGATATGTTGCAAATTAAAATCTTCATGAGTTCAGCATTCTGTATATTGCAACTTGCGTTTTATTACAATTACTGTAATTTTTACAAAGTATGCATTGAGAGGAAAAGTTTTACTGAAATAAAACTGCAATAAATAATAAATAAAAGCCCTACCAAGTAATTGCAGGGTTATAAGTGTTAAAATTGTTAATAAAAGGGTGAATAATAAAATTTTATTACAATAGAAGAAAATTTCGGTAGGAAAAGTACAATAGTTTTAATAATTAAATTAGGTTTAATTTTTTCATTAATTAAAATGTAAAAACAGTAATGAAATTAAAACAAGTCTTATCCAAATAGGGCATTTATTAAAATGCTAATGTTTATACTATGTCTGGCATTTGTCTTCATTTTTTCCAGTAGCATGTGAAGAAATTAAATTAAAAAGTAAATTATTGTGCTGAATAGATTTTTAAACTTTTATTGGTAGAACGGGCAAGATATATTTGGAGTATTTGTTCTTAGGCTACAGCAGTAAGATCTAGAAACACACCTCCACGAGTCGAGGTCGTTATGACACGGATTTGTTTGCGAGAGGTTTTCCTCAGTCCTCCTTAATGGCAAATGTCTGGAACGCTTTCTTCCTCTAATAATAATAATAATAATAATAATAATAATAATAATAATATCCTTTCCCAACTGACCATTTGAGCTCAAGTATCACAGTATCACAATCTGTGGTGCCTTAGCAGTAAAATGGGATGTTTAGACACTATTCCAAAAAATAAATCTAGAAACATTCAACAATTGTGTATATTTCGTTATATATAGTGTATCTTAAACTTAATTTAATAGCATCCGCTTGAACGCTATGCATACTGGGAACGCTATTCACAAGAAAGTCAACATGATATCTTTTGTCTATAAATTGCTTGTTCTTTCTCCATTCCTTCTACGAATGAGCAGTTAAGATAAGGAGTAATTACTTTCCTGTTTCACATGACATGTATTTTTAGTTTCCTTGTCGTAATGTTCAGCAAAATTTCCATTTCATTATTAGAGCTTGACTGATATAATTGTTCTCAATATTCCCCCGGTCCGTTTAGCGTGTAAGATGTGACTATATTCTAAAATTAGACGTTTTAATAATGAAATAAATTTTTCCTCCATTGAACTGGTTTAAAAGTTAGGGTACAATACGTCAATTCCTTTCGGCCCCTGGTTCACCTTTATACCTTTCAAACTAATGGACGTAATTCAATGAACTTTGATGAGAACACACCTTGATATATAGGGAAGAATACGAAGGGCGGCGATAGTTTCTAGCTATGTCTCGAATATCCACGAAGCGTGATGCGTGTTCCTTCGGCAGTAGTGTGATGCAATAGACTGTGCTGTTATGGAGTCTTCAACAGTGACGGTGCGGCATTTGTGTGGGACGGTGGAATTTTGTGTTTATTGTTCGCACATAGAGGATAAAGAAGTGCCTAAGATAATTTATTGTACACTTTAAGAGCATGGGAACATCGGCAAAAGCCTTCATTCAGTATCTAGTGAAGAAACTGGGAACATTGTTGAATGCCTATGAAGAAAGACGTCCGAAACTATCAATGAAGATAGAGGTTCCAAAATAATTATCAAAGAAGTGAAGCTATCGAGAAAATGCTTTCAAGTATCAAAGAACAGATTACAATGGTACCGGATATTTCTGATGCCTAGGCCAGTCCTATGCTGTTATCGTTTCCATGATTCGCTGACGCGGGAAAGTGAGAGGTGCTGCGTGCGTACTTGTGTCTTAGAGGCTAAATGTGTAATTCTTTTGTTTTATAACGTTCTTTACTTTGTTTATTTTTAATAATTCAGAAACTGCCAATTCACAGCGAAGAGGAATGCATTAATAGCATAAAATACTCCGGCAGAGGGTATCGGAATGTGACTGGCTTCTTCTGCTGGCCTATTGTTTAGGATATCAGGCAACGCTTCCAAGCTTACCTGCTATCTTGGGGTTCTGAGAGTACGAGTACTGTCATCTGTACGACAAGAAACAGAGCACCAGTTAGTCATCCTTAAATTACCTGCAATCAGTTGCAGTTTATAAGGAAAAGAAAACTTTAAATTGTGTAATATTGACCTCTGTAAGAGCTGTTCGTTATAAGAATTTGGTACAAGTTTCGAGTATGATGATCCGTTCGGTATAAATGAGTTAATCTGAAGTTGGTATTAACAACTTTAAATAACTCATTTGAATTATTTTAATTTCTTCGTTGACTACTGACCCAGCATCTAAAGAAATGACTCCACGGGAATCCAGTGTTACAGGGGATGTTCCCAGCATGGTCAGGCTCATAAAACGGTGTATATGTTGAGCAATATTAAATGAATGAATGAAAGAATGAATGAAAGAGCCCAAAATGTCCCCTAAAGGACTCCTGCTAGAGGGAAAATATCATTTTGTGACTCGCGTGGTGAGCTCTAATGAAAGCTAAACTGTTTTATGGTTTCTTTCCCTTTCTGAGTCCTTGCCACTCACTTCTATTGAGGGCGAACTTGACTAATGAACTCCGAGATGTTCCTTAAATGTGTTTGACCATCTTCTTCTCGGTCGTCCTGGAGTCCTCTGTCCTGCATAAGGTCCCACAGTGGTTATCACCACCACGGGTGGCCGAGGTCATTAAGGCGGACTCGTGAGCTGGAGGTCTAGGGTCCGAATTCCGCCAGGACCGTCCTCCTTGACAGGTTTTTTCCTTCATGTTTTCCGCAGTCCTCATAAATATGTAGCTTATGCCAGGGAGGTGCCCTAAACTTAGGCCTGGAACGTTTTCTTCCTTAAAAACGAATCCTTTCCCAACATACCATTTCATCTCCCGTATCATGTGCCTCAGTAATAAATACGGGCGTTAAACACTATTCATTCACTCACAGCGGTTATCTGCGCCCATCTGTCCTCCTGTTGCTTCGCAACGTTTCCGCCCCATTTCCATTTTATCACTGCAGCTCTGTCCATGATGCTTTTTCATTCTGTGATTTCCTACAGTCTACAGTCTAATCTTGTCTCTCAGTGTTATACCTAGGATCTTCCTCTATATTTTCCTTTGACATTTTGCTATGCTCTGCCCTGTCTGTCGGTAAGAGACCAGGTTTGACATCCATATATCAACTCCGAGAAGACACACGAGTTGAGTGCCTCCAGTCTCAGTTTCGTGTCTTGCAACATGAACTTTTGAGACCAGAAAGCTTTCTAAACTTGTGCTAATCTTCTCTTAATCTCTTTATCCATTTTATGGTCAAATGAGATATGTTTTCATTCACATACTGAATCTCTTCACTATTTATTTCTATTGTCCTTTTTGACGCGTTGGTCATTATTTAAGTTTCAGTGTGGTTCATCATGAAGCCGACGAGATTGCTGTACTTGTTTAGTTCTGGAAGCATCTGTTGTAGGTCTTCGAATGTTCTCGAAAATAACACATCATCCACGAATCTTAGGTCGGTTAGTCTGGTATCATTTATGTTGATACCATAGCTGCTGTCCCATTGTAATTGTCTGAAGACTTCTTCCAGAACTCAGGCGAAGAGTCTAGGGGAGATTGGGTCGCCTTGTCTGACTTCCCTATTTAAACTGAACGCTTGTCTCACTCTTTCCGTTCTCACTTTTGCTTGCGTTGGCTGTATAAGTTGTTCATGGTTCTGATGTATTTTGGTTTGATTGCCTGTGAAATCCACGGAATCGAACGCCTTGTTTAGTCGACGAAAGCTATGGTTATATTAAATTTTCCTCTCCGAATTTCTAACGTTCGTTCCATATGCCTTCACTTCCGGGAGCCTTTCCATTTTTACTTTCTCTGTTGCGTTCCTGACTGCGCTGAAGAATGGGAGGGACGGTGTCGTTGCGTACGTTTATAAATGCGTTTATGAGTTTGAGGGTGATTTGCATGCATACAAAATTTGTAGAATCTTGTTGCTTCCACTAAGATGTCTTTTTTGGCTTAGTGTGATCCCCCGATGGTTTCTTGGCTCCAAGCAGCCAATGTTTCCCCATTCTCAGGCTTTTCCATTATTTATTTATTTATTTATTATTTATATTCTTTTATTTATTTTTTGTGGATTCAAGTATTTGTATTGTAACCAAGCGCGGTGGTCGCGAATTTTGTCTAGTTCTTTACATTTTGCTTGTTTCTCAACTGTATCTAATCTTCATTGTTGGTGTCTATCTCTTTCAGCTATAAGAGTCATTGTTTGTTGCTTGAGTTTGTATTTGGGTTTCTTGACGTCCACTTGTTTGGAGGAGCTTTGCTAGCATGAAGTAGAGTTTTCTCTAGAGATTGGTGGAGATAAATATCTATGGGAGGGGGGAGACAAACAAAAAGAATGGTACACTACTGATTCTCTTAGCATGGCTATGGTGTGCCATAAAGTTTGTAACAAAGGTAATGAATGATAGAAAGCAGAAACCTTAAAACTTTTAGATTTTTCTACCAATAAAAGAAAATCCAACCAATGGAAGAAAAGAATTGAAGTACATGAATTTAAAAAGAGGGAAATAAGACGTTAAATTCATGAATTTTATAACTTAGACATCAGAAGGTTCAACATTGTGCTTAAAGAAAGAAAAGCTTTATAATGTGGAAGAAAATACTTCAAGACTAAAAAAAGAAAAAAAAAAAGAAAAAAAAAAAAGAAAATGAAAATGAAAATTTGTTACTCAAGTAAATAGTTATTAAATCCTCTCTAATTATTCAACCAGCTTCATGGTTAGTTATCATAGTGTGCAACAACCAGTCGTGGAGAATCCCATAGACCAGCTCACTGCTAATAACATAAATAATATATTTTCGTTTATCTGGTAACACTATATCATGCAAGATGGAGCACCTTATCATTGATCTTCAGAAACGACAGCTTATAATTTTTAGTATTTCTAGAATCTATTCAAGGACAATTATCTTCTAATATTAAATGAGCACATTTATAAATAAATTTCGAAACTGAGCAATAACAAGCAAAAAATAGAATGTAAAAAAGACCTTAGCAGAGCGTGGTTTCGATCCACGGACCTCTGGGTTATGGGCCCAGCACGCTTCCACTGCGCCACTCTGCTGCTCGGAAATATATGCTTCATAGTAATATTTGCGATAATTTGTGTTAATGGTGCAAATTTCTATAAGAGACATACATATACATTTTTATTACCACTAATTTAAATCCCGTGTGTATTTTATTTTCAATTTCCATTAATTCCATTGCATTCTTCTCTTATTAACTGTTACTACACTGGTCTTATACTCCTCAGTTAATTTTCTTCAACTTCTGAATATCTTACAAATGCTTATTTCTTCTTTGTTAATTTAAATTACTTCGTTTTCTGCAAAATGCGCCTTCACGTCTATGTATTTCATTTGCTACCAGGGCGGCTCTGTACATCACTTTCTTACGTTCATATAAACCCTTAATGTTACTGTAAACAGGAAGGAGGGCTTCTTCGCGTCGTCCTATTAAAGCGAGGCCTGTGAATGAAACTTGTGAAATTAAACTCGTTAACTTAAACCTAATCAAGCAGATGACTTTTAAGATTGTTGCTTGTTCTCATGCAGTTTTAGGTCGATTCCTATAATGAGTAACTGCTTATGTTAGGTTAGGTTAGATTAGGCTAGGTGTTCGCTAAGCTTGCTATGACAAAAACTGCCTTAAATGCATACCTGAGTCTTGAGAAGATCCGATACGGCTGTCCTTTTGCACTAAATCAACTTTGCTGCAATCTAGCGAGTTTCTTGCTATTGGCAATGACATCACCACACCATCCTCGCCACTCAAACGCCATTTTTCTTCCTTTTTCCAAAATCTATTAGAAATAGTTTATTATTATTATTATTATTATTATTATTATTAGCTTCCGAAGAGTCCACATCTTTTCCTCATGACTTTTGCTACGATATTATGTACATTTGAAACGATCCGTTGGGCAACTAATGTGTTTTATCAGTTATTAAGAATTTTTACTACTCTCTATCTATTTTTTCCCCGATTTCCATTAAGTTCATGGTATTCCCATTCAATAGAATACTAGTGTTTTATGTGATTTTCTCTCTCTCTCAAAGGCCGGTAGGATTCGTTCTTTAACAATAAAAGTAAAAATCTGTCAAGTGCTATATCACTAGCTACAATTGCCTCATCATTACTGTTTTCCTTCACAAAAAGTAGTCCTTCTTTTGTTTCAGACAAAACTGACCTATGCTTTTATGCAAGACAGAACGGACACAATGTTTTAAACAGCTTTACCATCACGTGCAATAGAAAATTCGCGATGACATGCTAATTGTGCTTTAAAACTGTTACCCTGAATGTAGTTGTTCCTTCTCCCATTTTTGTTAAATATACGCAATCTCTTTCTTTTCTTTGGTGGAGCATCTCTCATATTGCACTAGACAGTATCAAACAGGCAAATAACAGCGTAACATAAGACACAACTACACACAATGACGTATGCTTCAGACTGCGAGGATAAAAAACACGCTTTTATAAATGCGTGCGTGCACCTACTCCCACCGACTCTAACATAGACAACGGGTTAAAGTCGTGCACAACTTCCCGCATTTTAGCAGTTTTTTTTCAACATTCTGTTCAATCTGGGTTTAAGTAAGGACCGCGTTGCATCGCGATGATCTTCGTTTACTTTATCTAGCAAGGAAGGACTTTTAATTTGATGAAAGGGAACTCCCCCGTCCCCCCGTTAATTCGAACCCAGGTTACGCCATATTATAAATTAAGTCTTGAGGAAAATAAATATGCTTAAAACCTATTTTTACACTTTTTTGTCATTTTTGCTCCAATTGCTTCATTGTTGCTTTAACAAATGTATAAACATACAACAATGGAAATTGGTGTTCATATAAAACATTTTAATATATTAATTATATATTTGCAATGTCCTAGCGATAGAAAACAAAATATATTTAAATAAATGTTCTGTTTTGTAATTAAACTACTTCTTACTGGTAACAATGATTGTACCGCATTAGTATTAAACATTATGGTGTCACACAATATGAATTTTAAAATCTGGGATCACAGTGTGATGAATACTAACCTCATGTTTCAAGCAATCGGCAACTAACATATATTCGCCTGCCTGGCGGTATTGTAGCGCAATTTTGTGGTCGAAATTCAAAAGGGTGCCGCGTTCCACTGGAGATATGGGTGACGATATAACAGATTTTATTTACGGACGCTCTTTACGGGACACCAGAGGGATCCTTAAACCTAAGTGAATTAAATTAATTATAATAGCACAAATGAGCTCGGAGTTCTTGGCACTTTAAATCTATCCGGCATTCACCTTACAGCTTGACCCAACCGGCGATTCTCACTTTGTGTGTAGTAACACCACTACAGCTGGTGGGCACCAAACTGACGCGGAGCAGAGTGGCGCAGTGGAAGCGTGCTGGGCCCATAACCCAGAGGTCCGTGGATCGAAACCACGCTCTGCTAAGGACTTTTTTTTTTTCTCATAAGATTGCTGTTGTTTCACCTGTACATTGTATATTTTATCTCAATATTGCACCTTTAAGTATTTGTTCCAATAAATAGTCTAATCTTAATTAAACATCAATGATTAGGTTAATGGTATACATTTCCAGAATAGTCGAAAGAGTTAGGCGTATCAGTTAAAGGAATTCACGTTACACAGTCTAGACTTATTTCTGTAATCTGAACAGCAAAATTAGCTGTGCAATAAAAACAGCAAAATTAGCATAATAAAAATATTGCGACATCATACCTTGTGTAGCCAAATCTAAATAGAAATGAATAGACTTTCGTTAAATTAAATTAGTAATACTGTTTTATTCATGTAACGTAATCATAAAATCGGCCATGAAACGAAACAACTTTTTGAATTTTGACTAATCACAGCCTGATTACGGAGCGAAATTATCGAAAAAAATTATGAAATCCATTTCTCATACAACGTGCATTTGTCTTACGGTCAGTGTACCCAATTCTATATCTATACTATAAAATTCCTGAGCACGCGTCACTGATTACTTTTCTGTGTTTTCAGTAATTGTAAATTTAGCACATTTAATGTGTATTCACTCAAGCAAATGTTTTTGCTTATTCAGTCTGATCTCATTTTGCAAATTATGTAACACTATCTGCCTAAGGAACCACAAATCTGAATAAACATGTTGTTCAGAATGGTAAAATGTTTTCTCTGTTTTGCTTTTCTCAGCTGGTATCGGTAAATCGAACGGTAGCCACTGTAATAATCGACTTTCCTGTTATTTCATTCTCACGGTTTCTGAATAGATATATATTCATAAGTATTACATTTTATACAGTTGATAATAATATGTACGCGAATTTCAATACGGGCGCGTTGTTCTATTCATGACCCTTATTTGGCTCTTCTCTATTGGCATTTTATTGACAATCGACATTCGTATGTTACTAAAAGGCTTGAGAAGTTTTATTATTCATTATGCAAATGTACAACTATTGTAATATTGTAAATCAAGTTTACAGGAATTATGTTTAAATTCTTATTTTATTTGTGAAATAGTTATAATAAATACGAGTATTACTTGAGGGTCTGAGCTTTCAAGATAAATTAACGAAAGTATCTCAGACCCTCTCGTAATAACTTGTGATAATTCTATATCTCCGTGGGTTTTCAAAAGATCTTACATATTTCTTAGACTTTGATTTCCTAATTTAATTGTTTTTTTAATTCAAATATACCACTGCACGGCGCTACAAAATTTACAAGTTTACAACTATACCAGGGCGGAAGTTAGAAACTTTAACACATTTCAGTCGGTCCGATGGTGTATTGGTAACCATGCTTCCCTCCTAAGCCCAAGATCGCGTGTTCAATCCCGGCTCGGTTTGATGGATTTTTTTTCGTGCGTAAAAATCGTTATGGCTTCCTTCGGAAGGGAAGTAAAGCCGTGGGTCCCCTGTCGTAGATTTACGGCACGTAAAAGAACCTCAAGCCTGAAAGAAGAGGCCTCTGAGCAAAATTTATCAATCTTTTCACACCCTGAATTGAATGGGACGCTGATGACCTGAGATGTTAAAGGGCGTTCATTAATAAAACAAATCAAACAAAATTAATTCTGTTAAATGTAAATGTAAAATAACCTTTTCAATTTCTGTAAAATGTCACACTCAGGTTCAATTATCACCAGGTAATATAAGAGGTGTTTAAACAATCATATTGAGTTATTTATGATACAAATATTAAATGTTGCATTTTATTTGTGCGTAGAATGTTTCCGAAATGAGGGATGGAGACAGAAAAATCGCAAAATAAAAACACTTTTAACACATGTATTATATACTTATTTTTTAAAAAAATTAATTACTCGTTATAAATTCAATTTATACTAGTCATTCCAAAACTTTCCTTGTTTCAAAAAAATAGCCAAGTATTTCTCACAAGGTAGAACATGGAAGAAATTTTACCTAAACCTCTGGACAGTATTACCAACATTACAGCGACAGTAATTAGTGGTTTTGAAACGCATTTTGGGGGATTAAAATAATAAATTACATTATTAATTATTATTAATGTTATTATTACATTTTCTTTTATACTATACCTAATTCCTGTTAAATGCTCAGCTTCCTCGAGCTGAAAAATCGATACTATGCACAATGTTGTATTCAGCTATAATTTATTTTCTTCCTGCCTAATATAATTCCAGGGTTGTCAACATTATTATTTTTGCAAGCAATTCTTAGAAACAAATATATGTAATGGCATTAATTGAATGTTGTCTGATTTGAAAAGCGCAATGAGGAATGCAAAAAATTAAAAAAAAAGCATTAAATTTTCAAATATTAATTTGCATTCGCTTAAACAGTTTAATAAATAAAAATCGCTAAATGGGGTGTTATACATTTTTATAGCACTGTTATAAAATGAAGTATCTAGTTTCAGTACTTTGTGTTAAAAGAAATAGTTTTAATATTAACTGTCTAAAAAAAGCATTAACGTGTATGGCAATATATTTTCATTAATCGTATGAAAACATAATGAAGTCTACCATAACTAGTATGCATCATGGGAAACAGCGCACCGTTGTTATGTATTGGTTAAGCGTATTTCTTTCTCAGTCTTTATACTTTAAGATTCAAATTATAAATCGAGAAAGATCAAATTGTTCAGTATACTAAGATATAGCAAAGACAGTACTAACGGTTAAACAGACTTGGCGAAATATGGTACCTCGTTCCTTTCCTTCTTTCTATCTACTTGGTCTACATTAAAATATTTCAAGCCTGATTAGAATCAGGCTTTTTAAGGTAGATGAAATAAAAATGACATTTAAATAAGATCTTTTTTTGAGATACAATCAATAGTTTAAACTTTTCGATAAAATTATTAAATAATCAAATGTAAATAATGAGATAATACAGTTGAAGGAATGAGGG
Source organism: Metallyticus violacea (assembly GCA_030762175.1). Classification (NCBI taxonomy): domain Eukaryota; kingdom Metazoa; phylum Arthropoda; class Insecta; order Mantodea; family Metallyticidae; genus Metallyticus; species Metallyticus violacea. Next base: position 48,688,490 of record CM060842.1, read on the forward strand.
ACCAATATCTTTTCAGAAAGTGACGAAGTGTGTGCATCTTCAGAAAAGAATTAAATGAGGCGTAGAAAGAGAATTAATTGCTGTTAAGGGCACTGGAAGGCTTGAGATTTAGACATATCTGTCCAGTTATGAGACGTGTTCGAAGCGTGTGTCGTAACGCATTTGCGGCCCACAACCAGGGTGATTCTCTTTCTGATAAGACGACCCATGCGCATATGTACAAAGAATGCGGGTACAATAGCCGTTACAACCCCTTTCTTACCTTTGTTGATGGTCTGGGAGGGGTAAGCCGAAAAACATGCAAGGGTAAACGTTATCTAGATATAGATGTTTGGTGACGCGGAAAGCGGTTTTCGTTTGTTTCTTATCAGCACTATATACAGTGGTTCCCCACTGCGGTTTATTGCAGTTGCGTAGAATTCATTGCAAAACTGTAGCAAAACAACACAATGCAAGCTGTTTACCACTCTGTTAGAATTAAAGTCCGCTCTAGGGTGAAGAACGAAAGAAAGGAAAAAGGATTATAAGGATAAGAAAGGATAAAAAGCTATAATTATACGGCAAAGCATAATATGCTTTTATAAAATGCAAATAATTTATTGCAGGTTGTTTTTACTTCTAGCTTGCGAGTATATTTTTCAAGAACATTACAAACAAAAGCGCAGTTTTTTAATAGAATCATCCTCAAAATTACATCATATAATGTTCAAGAGTTTCAGATACGCACCTTAATAAACATGTGTGTGTGTGGGGGGGGGAGGAACTTTAAAATAACGTGGAAACTAAACACCAAATATCAAGGTAAAGAAAGCAGGGAGGTAGATAAGCATTTATGAATTTTAATACAATAAAATTAAAACCATTATTATAAAAGTATGTAATAAACATGAATGGTGATGGTGACATTGCCAACTTGATATTGCAGTTTCTGTTGATTTGGTAGACAGAAGAGGCCATTTCAGCCTTGCTCAAGGACTGACCGTTTGTGCCTAGGAGGAAGGGATAAGGAGAAGGAAACATTAAGTGGCCAGGATTCAGGTATAGCGAAGCATGAAGTCCCTAACTTAGTTTCGAGGTAGAACACCCATGAAGCCCCCTCTCCAAGCCCCTGAAAAAGTTGCTTATGTACCAAATGCTGGGACAGAAACGTTTTCAAAGCGCAACCCACCATCACGCCCTACGCAGCATCAGCCCACCTCGCCTGGCACTTTAGACCTTGTAATAAAACCAAAAAGTGACATTGGAGAGGGAAAAAAATCGTGAAAATGTTCATCACAGCATTCGTTAAAGTGACCAGGGGAAACTACGAAAACAGTCAGTATCAGGATGGCCGGTCCCAAGGGACTTGAACGTGGTGTCTCTCGAATGTGAGTCCCAAGCGTTAGTGCTTGTTCACCTGGCGCGGATAATGAATGCGATGTTGTTGGAATGAATGATATGGAAAGCCAGAGCACCAGGAGAAAACTTATCTGCATTCTCTGTCAAACTTTCCTAGCGTAACTCTTGAAGTACAGAGACTTTTATGTACCCGCGTTTGATGAATGAACCCTACCGTCTGCCAACTCCCCTTAGACACAGCATCAGGCATTGGTAACGCTCTAGTTACCATTTCTTGAGTTTAGAGACTAAGCGTATCTACACGATTTGAGACCACATCGACCAGAGGGAGCTGGTGGCCTCTCTAGAAGGGTGGGTCAGGGACATAACTACATTACACACAAATGACTTCAATACTCCTCCCCGACATTCTCTCATAACTGCAGCGCCATCGTACTTTTGTACTATAAACTTATGGTTTATATAGAACTCTTATAATTCAGCTGTTAAATACACCTTAAACCTTGTGCAGTCAATTCAGAAACAACAATTTACTTTATGAATCTTTCTAACAGTTTAGCCCCACTGATGTTAATATGTGACATGCATGTAATATCTGTCGTTTCATCGGCTTGTATAGAAACGAAATTTGCCCTTTTTTAATTCTTTTCTAATCTCATTTCCTAAAGACAAGATATTTTTTCACTTCACACGCTATTAGCCAAGATGTCTTTTGTAAAATATATTAAAAATAAAGCAACCTCTTAATTTTGTGCTGTCTTGCTGAGTAAACTTTCGGGTGACGAGGCACAAATTGTTTCACTTCCGACTTAACAGTTAAACTTACATGCGGAAATGAAGTATTCAATAAAACGACCACTTTATTCATTGGCACAAAACAGACACTTTTTTGTAGTTTAACAGTTAACATAGTAAAAGTCAACTTTCCACTGACAAACAGTGGGGAAGCCACCCAATTTCAAACAAAGTGTGAAAACAACTCCCTAATCAGTTATGCGTGGTATCAGTAGCATGTCAACATCTCTGGTTCCTAAGAAAAGAGAGAATACAGAGTGCTGGCCATGAGCCATCTTTTTGCTGTCCCAAGAAAACGCAGAAATAAGCAGGAGAAAGGCTAATTCACCTTGGAGATACACATTGTAAATCTTGCTGGTTCATGAAGGTACTCGTATAAGTTTAAAGCATAAAATTTTTCGGGCTGGCCCATGAGCTTCCCTCGCTAACGCTACTACAGTAGGAAATGCACTTACTGTGTCAGATACAATTACAAGAACAATTATCGGTTGTACATTGCTGTTTTCATGATTTTTGTTTAAGTTGACCGGAAGAGGGAAAAAAAAAAATAATGACATTGCTGTTTTCATGAATTTTTTTGTTTTGGAAGAGGAGAAATTAGCAAATAATGATGGCCTTTTCTTTCAGGGGAGAGGAGTTTATCTGGCCGTTATTGGCGCCCCTGATATCGACCGAGGTTTTTGTAAGCATTGCACAACAGTATATTTTCTCATTAAACATGGAACAGATTGTAACTTTTAGAGAACAATTCTATGAACCGATGAAACCACATTTACATTTATAGTGAAACTGTTTCGGATAGAATTTGGAGTGGAGGTGTCAATGGACCAGAACTTTATGAAGGAAACACCATCGACCGATGTTTTTATATGCAAAGGAAAGCTTTTTTTTTTTTTTTTTTTTTTTTTTTTCCCTGATGGGCAGCTGATATGACAACATAAAGGAGCATTTCCTCATTTTGGTTTAGGGGTGAGGGACTTTTTAAACCAGCAATTCCATAAAATGACAGGAGGGTTACCCAGATAATGTGACCCAACTAACACCATGTGATTTCTTATGGGCATCGTGAAAGATTACGTTTCGGGATTTGCAGCACTTGCACGAGTAGATCACACTGTCGTTTGAGAATATTGATGCAAATAGTCAGTTATGTTCAGCCTTCTGTAAAGTGGTACCTAAACTATACGAACTGTGTATCGATAAGCATGGTCTTTACTTCGAACACAGCTTGTACGCTAGGTAAACTAAATGCTTATCCTATCCTTACATTATAAATCTAGCGCCATGTTTTTTTTTTTTTATTTGGTTTATTTACGGATGCTGTTCAACATCTCAGATCATCAGCGCCCCATTCAATTCAGGGCGTGAAACGGCCGACAAATTTTGCTTAGAGGCCTCTTCTTTCAGACTTGAGGTTCTTTTTCGTGCCGTAAATGTACGACACGGGACCCGCGGCTTTACTTCCCTTCCGAAGGAAGCCATACTTAGGATTTTTACGCCCGAAACAATCCATCGGTCCTGGTCAGGACTGAACCCGCGTTCTTGGGTTTAGGAGGCAAGCATGGTTACCACTACACCACCAGGACGGACTAGCGCCATGAGATTACATCTTTTGACCGATGAAAAAATGTTTGAACGGGCATCATTTCATCTTCAAGAGGTTCTACTGTGAGAATAAACATAGAAATGCTTTACGGTGAGTGTAGAGAAGCTTGCTGACTGCCTGAATATGACCCATATAATTGGAATAAGCTTCTGTGTGATAACATTTAACAGCTGAAACAATAAATAAATAAATACCAGAAGCTCTCTACCGCCGCATTTCAAAGAAAAAAGTGAGTCCACGTAGCTGACGATTTATTGGTGTGTGCTTGTCTGTCAAAGCCCCCTGTACAGCAGATGTGTTGCATGATTAGGGTGGGCTGGCCGTTCGTTATGGTACGAAAAAAGGAATAATAAGAAGGGGGAAGCTCAGCGGAAATTTAAAACCACATAGAAAGACGATAATACGTGGGTACCTTGTTAATACTACCATTCATGCAGTTTGTTTTGCGAAAACAACGCCTCAGTTTGTTTGTCTGCATTCTCAGTGTTTGTGAAAGGGGTGTTATGGCAGTGCTGTCAATACTGTACAATGGACGATGCTCTCAAAACCGCTGCACAATTAGCTTTAGTTCAACAAATGATTTTAAGAATGTTTTCATTGCTTAATCTTAAAATTCCAATAATAAAGAGAATAATCTCCAATAGCGAATATGTACATTGCTTATTTGGTACTTCTGATGAAATATTTACGAGAAATGAAAAGTCTGTCACGGAGGAGCTGAGTAAACTAAGCGAATTCCTCAGCAACTTGGATAAATTTAAAAATGAATATAAAATCCAAATAAAGTTCTTATTAATCAATGAAATGAAACAAGTTATGGCATTATTGTATGAGTCGATGGTAGTGGTCTAATAATGATTGCCTCGTAAACCCAAGATCGCGGGTTCAATCCTGACCAGGGTCCATGGATTTTTTCGGACATAAAATCCTAAGTATGACTTCTTTCGAAAGGAAAGTAACGCCGTGGGTTCCGTGTAGTGGATTTACGGCAGATAAAAGAACCTCATGCCTCTGAGCAAAATTTATCGGCCGTTTCATGCCCTGAATTGAATGGGACGCTGATGACCTGAGGTGTTAAAGAGCGTCCGTAAATAAATAAGTAAAGTTAATGACTTTACAATGTGGTATTAGGGAGAAAAGAACATTTGAATTTTTGTAAACTATGGGTATAACAAAAGAGAAACCACATTCTTCTTCTTCTTCTTCTTCTTCTTCTTCTTCTTCTTCTTCTTCTTCTTCTTCTTATTATTATTATTATTATTATTATTATTATTATTATTACTGCGAGTATTTTAAGCATTTTTAAATATAACCATGTTTATGAACTGGCCCTTTGGTTAGTTAATAAATCTAATCTTTACGTTCACTAAAATATTCGAGTTATATTGTGTATTTAGGATGTTCATAGTTTCAATAAAACAAAAGGATGTTACTTTTTAAAACTAGTACAATCTACTAAAAAAATGTATTCAATCCACAATAAAGAATTGAAAGTTTCATCTATTTCATTTGCTTTGTAATTTAATTTAAATGTTACTGTAGTAAAAACATATAACAAAAACTATTTTCTGAAGTGCGCTCAAACACATTTCTCACACATTTTACATTAATATTTCACGTTTGCTATCTTCACGACGGTGTTTTTGTTAAATACAAAACATATACGTCATTATAAATACTGTTTATATGCCTGAATTAATTTGCTCTTTTATTTTAAAACAATAAAAAGAAAATTAAATGCAAGAGTGGTTTTCAATTACGGTTTCAATATACCTTTACTATATAAATACTATATAAATAAACAAACAAATAAAGAAATAAATAAATAAATTATAAAATCTGTATATACCAATCTGGCACCTAATTTCTTAAACCAGGACGTGTATATCAAAATTTCTATTTATTATTTTAAACTGTACAATACTCTCTTATTACATTATTTTACAGATTTTCCTAATAACTAGATTAAAATAATTTAATAAAATAATAAAAAACTCAAGCTTAAATAAATTAAACTAAAATATAAATTTACTAAACTACTTCCCAATTTAATATTACAAAATCTACAAAAGCTACCAAAGTTACAAAGTTACTGGGAACCAGTGAGAATTACAGCTGGTGGCCAGCTATTCTATCCTAATTTATTACATTACTATACTACTGGCCACTGGTTACCAGTGGTGTGTACTGGTATTCAGCACTTTTACAGGAATTTCTCTTAAATTTGTATTCAACATTTAAACATTACACTTATTATGCTTTCAAATCTCTTTAACTCATCTCAATCATACTAATCACTTTTTCTTTAACAACCTACTTCACTTACTTCATTTTTCACTATTAATATTTCCTACTCATTTCATTTATTTATCCTAACACTTGAATTCATTAAACACTATCACCTCGCTTCCACCAAATTACTCTCCCCCTTTTTTTTCCAACCGTCCCTTTCTCCATCTCTCTTGATCCTCCTGGACCCCTGGTTACGCCATTTCTCGCTCTCTGCTCCTCCTCTCCGGACACCACTTCTCCAATCTCCATCTCCTCCCGCCGGTCATTCCCGCGGATCTTCAATATCCATTAATTTTCTTCTGTAGTCTTCCTTTTTATCTTCTCCCCGGTTCCATAAATATTATAGAAGTCTTCATCTTCCTCCCTACTCTCTCCTTCAGGTTGTAATTCAAAATTATCCCCGTCTATTATAAATTTAGGTTTCTTATCTCATTCATCACTCCCTTTTCCTTGCCTTAATCTTCTCCTTTAATCTCTTCCTGTTGATTTAATTAAAGTTATATTGTTTATTTTATATTCTTGTTAAGTTATTTGTGTTTTGGGATTGTCTTTGTGCACGTATGCGTTTTGATATTCTTGCTTCTTCCCCTGCTTCTTCGTTAATTCTTATTATCTGTTCTTGTGGTATCACACATCTTCCCGTGTTAGATTACTTATTTTGAATGTAGACTGCTCAAGGTATTTATATAGACCCTTATTTCTAAGTATATGAGCCACCTGATGGCCTCTTAAAATTTCTCTTTATTCTCTCACCTATTTTAAATAGCGTGTACACTCAAAGAATACGTGCTATGGGTTATCCTGTGTTTTATTAATTTTTTTTCCAGTAAGTTTTGTAAGGTCCGTGTCCTGTAAGGTAATGCACCATGCCTTTGTATAATACTTAGTTTAACCTTTCAAAAATGTTAAATAACTTGAAAGTTCTCCTGCCTGCCTCCATATTTTCCCATTCGTGCTGCCATTGTACTTTTAGTTTATGTTTTATTTCCTTTAAGTTGTTGCATTGACTGCCAATTATTAAATTTACTTTCTTCAAGTTACACCTTTCTTCAACCAATAAACAGCGTCTGTTAATTTAATCAATAAGTCAATTGGCCATATTCCTGTAACTACTAGAAGGGCCATAGTGGATGCGGTGCTTATGTCCCTGTAAATCTTCCTTTGCGATCTTCTTAGTAGAGTTTTTATTTGGACATTCTTCATCCCCAGAGCCCAGATGGTTGCTCCATACGTCATGAAGCAAAAATGCTCGTGTGGTACGTTGTTATGACATTTAATGGAATTTTAAAATATAACTGAACCAATCTTCCTAATTTCATCATAACGTTTTCGAATTTTTTCGTACGTATTCAGCATATTTCCGAAAATTCAGTTTTTCATATAAGTAAATCCCAGATTTGCTTCTTTTTGACGTATTTTATTTTGGTTGTCATATTTTACACATGGATCTCTTTTAAAACTACCTTTCAGAAGCATGTAGCCTGATTTAGTTGGAGCGACTTGGAGTTTGGTTTTACTGCACCAATTACTTAATGTATTAGTTAATTTATTTGCTCTTCTTTGTATATCTGCTCTAGCGTTTCCTTCTATTAGAAATAAAACATCGTCGACATACTCGATGGTGTTTGCCACATTTTCGTCGTTATTCAGTTCGTCTAAAACAGTCTCCAAAACTATGTCCCAAAAAACTGGTCCTAGAATTGAGCCTTGTGGACATCCCTTTGTTATATCTCTGTAAATTGTTTCTTCAGTACCTTTTACATGAACCCGTCTGTCTTTGCAGTAATTCATTAATAATGCGTATAAGCATTTAAGAAGATTTGTTTCCTGTAACCTCTCAAATAGTACCGGCCACCAGAAATTATCACCGCCACGGGTGGCCGAGGTCGTTAAGGCACGGACTCGTGAGCGGGAGGTCTGCGGTTCGAATCCCGCCAGGACCGTCCTCCCTGACTGGGGTTTTTCCAGGTTTTCCTCAGTCTTCATAACTGGCAAATGCCGGGGAGGTACCTAAACTTAGGCCTGGAAAGCTTCCTTCCTTAAAAAAAAAAAAAAAAAAAAAAATATCCTTTCCCAATTTATCATTTCATCTCATGTATCACCAGTGTCCACCGCCTGTGGTGCCTCAGTAGTGAAAACGGGCGTTAAACACTACTCAAAAAAAAAAAAAACCAGAAATTATCGAAAGCGTCAGAAATGTCAATTAAAATTCCAATTAAGTATTTTGAATTTCAATTATTGACCATTTTCAAAAAGAAGTTTATTGCGCCTTGAGTCGATTTTCCTTTTCTAAAGCCGAATTGGTTGTTGTTCACATCTTTCATGATCCTAAATTCTTTTAATCTTTACAAATGAGCTCTTCTAAAAATGCTTCCAAAGTATTTAGGAGACATTAGCCTATATGATATCGGCTCCTTAGGATCCTTGTCGGCACTTTTCTTTAAGATAATACCTTTTGCTACTTTCCAGCAATAGGGAAAGCACCCTTTCCATTAAAAGTCGATATAGGAATGGTGTAAACTTATTTTCCTAATTTATCAGAGATTCATTAATTACTCCATCCTGACCTGCTCCTTTTTATCCTATTTAGCTTATTTATTAATTTCCAAACTATCAAAGGGGTATATTGGGGGTATATATGGTGTTCATATTTACTCTTTCTTAATATGCTGAATATTATCATCCTGGGGAAGTAACTTGTCCAAAAGGGCATTTACAGAGAGTTTCCAATCTGTAGTCATTTCCCCATTGTCTTTTTTATTGTATTCAGAATTTACGGTTTCTTAATTTGTTCGTAATAATTTTATAGGGCATTCCCCATATATTGGTGTTTAACTCTTTTTCTACAAAAGTTTTCCATGAATACGTCCTTCTTTCTTCTAAGACGGTTTTATATTTCTTTTTAGCTTCTCTATTTTTATTTAGGGTTCTCTCCCTTTCTTCCGCTATTACCGATCTTTGATAATCTCTTCTTAGTTTCCTTACTTTGCTTCTTGCTTTTTACAGAGCCTCCGTCCAAATGGTGAGCATAATATTTCTTGGGTCTGGTTGTGGAAACAAATTTCTCCATCGCCTTTCGTATTGTTTGGCAAGGATATTGGCATCCTTATCAATGAACTCTCCTTTGTATTGTAACTTTAAGTTTTCAAATTCCATTTTCAGAAGATTCCAGTCTGCTTGTTTGTAATTGTAAATTTTCTCTTTTCTTACTTCTTTAAATTTTGGTTTTCGTGTATGGTAATCGAAATAGATTAATCTATGATCATATCTTGACCCCTTTCCAATATATTATTTTATTATTTGAGCTTAACTTAAATAAAGTTATGTCAATGTTGGCAGTAGCACCAGCTCCATTTTTGAAAGTTGCAGGGTTGATTATTGATAAATAGATTTAGTTCAGAAATAGTTTCCTCCTGTTTTTCTCCTCATTCGTCTTTAATGTCAATATATACCACCAGTCATATTTGGCATTGGGATCGCTTGTAAAACTTTGCTCAAAAAGTTTTAAATATGTTACTGACCTCTTTTATTTTTGCTATATTATAGGTCAATTGGATGGCCATATTGAAAATATTGATTTGCTAGAATGAATTTTCCACTGTCATGTGTTACTTCAATACAGTTTGTGTGTGTGTGGCTTGTGTTATATTGATTATTTATAAATTTGGATTAATATTCGTGCCGCTAAAACGAATTTTTAATTTTGGGTTTCAGGTAAACTCCCGGTTCAAATGGCCCGATTTCCCTGATTTTCAGAGTCTGTTTATCTTATTTTATTTAAATGGTGCATACCAAGTTTATAGGGAACAAAATATTGGGGCCGCTAGAGCGATAATTAAATTTTCGCTTAAGGATAACTCTCACCCCCAATGATCCAATTTTCCTTCGGAATTCGCTGAAGATGTAGAGATTCTCAAAAGTAAAATCAGCCTTCAAAACATTGCAATAATGTTTAATGCACTCTTGTTGAGGATTGTATATTTCAATATTGCTTTATTGTAATAAGTGTGTATCTGTTATAACAATTCTCCGATAAATGAAATTACTTTTCTGACCACACTCAGGGTGCTTTTCCGAGCAAAAGCCCTAAATCAGACTCAATGTGCAGACATCAACGGAAGGATGATATACATTTTACATAATGAAAGAAAAAACGTAGTACAGAGTCTTTGGTAGTAGAATGCTGTTTTCCTCCCCCCAGGTATATTTGACTGTGGGGGGGGGGGAAGCACAAAAAAGACAAAAATAAACAGAATTATCATTTGCTATAATATTTTAAAGAATATTAATTTTTTATTATTTTAATTGATTCCCATCCCAGATGCTGTCTTAATTTTAAAATGCTAAATTTAAAAATGCCACATTCTAAAATATACTATTGTTCCTTTTCCTGTCAATTGGTGTATAAAGCACACGCAAGGCATTTAATTCATTATACCGTAATGGAGGAAGAAATAAAAAAAGGAACTACTGTAAAACAATTTACCATATTGCACGCAGTACATCCAAAGCTACCCTACCCTCCCGATATTTAATTTGTGACCCTCGTCCTGTGATTACTGTCAGCGAACCCTCAATAAGGCATTGAATCAAACGACAGTTGTTTGCGTTTTGTTTCACGACACACACGCAATCTGGGAGGTACAATACGACAATACCTCGGGCAAGCGATTTCCCGCAAGAATTTGTCGGATAATTTTCCGCAGCTGCCCGCAGTTAATGTATCTACGTTTCGCGCAGAGATTTTTGGCGAGACTAAACAACGGGCATTGCCTTTTTTGACATATGCCGAACATGTGCTCGGTCAGAAACAGAGCGAAGCATTTTCTTTTAGGACTTCGGGGATTCTTTATTTGGAAAGAAAGCTGCACCTTGAAGAAAAATAATATCGTATGTCCTGAACACTCGCAACAGGCTATTGCAATTTTCAACAGGTGAAGGCGACCAAAGCGGAGGGATAAAGAAAACTAGACCATATTTCCTACGGCGTGTTTAACAATATAATCTGTGCTCGAACATATTATAGACTGGGTGTACAAGTATGGGGTGCATGCTTTAAAGAAAAATAAGCCTTGAGATTGGAATAAACTATTCTAGACAAAAAAATTTAATTTTTGTAATAAACTTTTGTAATTTTTATTCATTTTATTAAGAATATAATAGTTAGAAGCAGGTTTTGATCTCATTAGGGACAAACACATGGTACCTAATAATAACAAATATTTAATGGCATAATTCTATCCTTAACTGCTCCCCCTCTAAGTTTCTCCTCTTTTCTTTTCTTTAGTACTTGATATTTATTGACAAACTAAACATTATAAAAGAAAGTTTACCTCTAGATTATGTTTTGGATATAGAGAAAGCTCGTAAAAGAAATTTTGCATTAACAATTTAAGATTTCTTATATAAATCAAATTACATATTCAGCATTTTCTTGATATGGGTTGCAGCTTTTATTACACACACACACACACACACACACACACACGTATGTGTGTGTGTGTGTGTTTTAACTTGTATTTTGTAATACATTTTCTCTTCCAATAGTATGGTTTAAATTTTTTATTCTACTTGTAGAAAGTATTGTACTTAGCTATAAATGGCTAACCATTTTATACCATTTTATATTAGTATGGTTTCACAAAAGGCAAAAGTCAAATATATATAGATGCACGTGTGTTTAAATTTTGCAGTGCATAAATTTGCTAAAAATAGTTTTTATACATGTTACACTAACGAAAATACTTGATTAAGTTATTCTTATTTATGCATGTTATAATTATTGTTCTTCTAATTATTATTAGAAGAACAATATTATTATTATTTTATTACTTATTGCACTAAAATAAAATGTAATGAACAGTAGTCTACTGACTATTTTTTGTACATGGATGATGCCAAATTCATGTTATTTTGTTTCCTTTACATATGAGATATATTGTTTATACACAATTTAAGGTTTTTAAAAACGATTGTATTATCTTCCAATGATAAACACAATTTAAGGATTTAAAAACGATTGAATTATCTTCCAATGATAAACGTCATCTTGTAAACATAATACTGCGTAAAAGTTTCATGTTTCCCATTGGCAATAGTTTCAAGACGGTGGTCGCAATTTTTTTTTTTTTTTCCCATTAGAATCTGGGTCGTGGAGCCAGTCTTGATAGAAGTAACAACGATCAGATAATGGTTTTGATCAGTTATTGTGGTTCATAAATTCTGTTAAAATGAAATAATAAACCTAAGAAAACATCGACGTAAATCATTTTTGTGTAGTAAATGAATTTCAGTTTGGAAATTGAAATACCATCTTTTTTTTAAAAAAAATTTGGGATAGTGAAAAGCAGTTACCATAACACATAAACTTTATCTATTGACATTTATATTGGAATTATTTAAAGAAAATCTGGATTACTGGTTCTTTTCCATAATAGTCTATCATTCCAATAAAGGACTCCCCTGATTTTATTTTTTCTGTCTGAACTTTTCAATAGTGTTTTTACTGCTGTGGCATCATAGTCGGTGGACACTGATGATACATGAGATGAAATGATGGACTTAGAAATTATTATTATTATTATTATTATTATTATTATTATTATTATTATTATTATTATTATTATTATATTTTTTAAGGAAGGAAGCAAGTTTAGAATACTTCCCTGGCATTAGCCATTAATGAGAACTGCTAAAGACCTTGAAAAACCTCAGCCAGGTCTCAATGACTGATACCATACATAAACTGCTGAGACCGTTTATCTGTCACTTGTTATAGCATCTAGTACTATGCACATACAAACTTTATAAATTATTCTAATCAGATTAGTATTTGGAAAGAGACTAGTGAAAAATAATATAAACTTCGTATTATATCTCCATGCTGAGAACTGTTATTTTAAAAAGTTAGTTAACATTTCCGCACCTAGCTAATGTTAGTGCAGTAACGCTTGAATTGCTGATGTTGAACTATTTAAAATAACCTTCAGAGACAAGAGTGGGGCATATATACTGTTTTTAAATTTAAACCAAACTATGACATTTTGATTCTTCTTCTTTGCGTTAAAGCACGTGGTGAGCCTTGGACTGCAGCAACAAACTGGGGATATGTGGTTGCCTATTAAGCTGCTCTTTATATCGAAGAACGCCACCACCAGGAAGCTTCTCAATTATCAAGATGCTGGGTTGCAAACCTCCCCAACTTTAGAAAAATTCCTAACCATATATCGGCAATCGAATCCTGGCCTCCAATCAGCAACACTAACCAGTAGGAGGGGGTTTGGGGGTCAACGAAAGTTTGCTGTTGGTATAAATGATATTATCGTCCTACCGTTTTTAAATTAACTGTAAGTTAAAGACAGGTAAAATAAATAAGTGAATTATTTTGCTATGAAAGGTGATCATTCATAAAGCTGTGTTATTGATGTTCAGGTCCGACGTTTTGATTTCCTTGTGCAAGTTCAAATAAGTTGGACATTTATTTCTTCATGAAAAGAAACTTGCATGTTTTCTGTCATTCATAGCTTTTATTGATAAAATGAGTCGGTTTTATTAGTTCTACATGACATTTACGACTTGAACGTGCAAAATATTCATTCAAGACTGCCTCCATGGCCCAAGAGTAGCATTTGCGCCTAATAATCCCGATATCCTGGGTTCGAATCCCGGTCAGGTCAAGGTGTCTGGGTAAGTTTTTTTTTTAAGGAATTTTCCTTATCCTGGGAAGGTAAATGTCATATAGCTTTAAGGTGCCAAGAATACCGAGTTCATTTGCGCCATCATTGATCATTTCATTTCGTTCACCCCTACAGACTTACACCTGTGGTATTCAGTCCACAATCGCAAACATGCAAGAAGACCAGTGTAGTCAAAGAGACAACAAAGAAAACATTAAATATATGTATTATAGTCTTGAATTAATATTATATCAATGAGCAATGGGAACGCTTCATAGAATAAATAAATAAAACGTGGGTGTTAAAAGAATGCAATTTATTTTTCCACAGAAAATTTTCAAATCAGATTTTTGCCACAGAGTTCTTATTTCCACTAAAGTTCTCCGCATAAGTCTGCCATCCGTTTAGTTTTTAACGTAAATCTCTTAAAATTATCTTAAAATATTAATACAGTAATAAACTATCTTAATATTAATTAATGCAAATATTAGAGTACTTGAGATGGGGGATAAATAAACCATTATAAAAACAAACAACGGGATTTGGTGTAAACAAGACAATGGGAATATATCCGCCGTTCTGTTTCTCAACATACACTATACTTTCTGCTATTGTCACTTTTTATGAATGCAAGCACATTCACAATTTTAACTCGCACTTAAAGTGAATGCGAAGTTTTTCCGTGAAAAAAAAAAAAAAACCGGGGAAGACAACTTTGCTTTATTTGCGCTAGCACATATTCAAATTAATGATTTCTAGATGAATCTTATCAGTAATTGATGCAGTTTAATAAATCCTAATAAATAGCATAAGAGACTTTCTCTTTAATTGTTATGTATTTTAAATTTTTTCAGACCTTCAAAAAGACTTCTATTGCTTTCACAATAGATCGGAACAAGTGTAATCTAACATTTAATGGTAGAAACATGAATTGCGAATTAAAATTCCTATATCAATACTAATTAAAACAGTAATATTTTAATTAACAAAATAACTAGGGAATGCAAAACGAAAAACTAACCAAATATCATATTTATTAATAATAATAATAATAATAATAATAATAATAATAATAATAATAATAATCTAAACTATCGTAATATCTGTAACACTTTTAAGTTTGAACTGAGTTTTGAGAGATACCATATATTGTTAATCTTATGCTTAAAAAAGAAAAGAGAGCTTTCACAATGTTGTTCATTTTTTTCGTATAGGATGATTTAGAGGCAGCTGCCAAGTGACTGCATCTCCTGGCTCACGAAGTGCTTTACGCTATTTAAAAATTACAACTGGAGGGTTTGAATATCGCTGAGTTGGAAAATATTATAAAGAACAGGCTGCCTGTGTACTAAACAGAACAATGCAATTAGCTAGCGTTAACAAAACGGCGCGTGCTAGACACGCAAAACAGGAATACGCCGCATTATGCTTATAGTTAACAACTGTTACAGGCACGCTATGAACAAAGGAACCTGCGCAAGGCATTTTTCATGTCATTTACATCCAAGTTTGTAGTTGCCTCTTCTAAATGCATTGTGTATATTCATGTCTCTCGCAAAGCACTTGAACAATTCTTCAATTTCTCTTCGTTTGAGCAGATAAAACTTAAGAATAAGAGAGGTTATTTGGAGGTTCGTGGTACGGAAGTAATCGACCCCAACACTTATTTTAGCAACTAAGCAAAACCAGGGAAAAAACTATAGGTACATTTTCCGGTATACTGGTGTAGGATTTGTAGATTGTGAGCCTAATATGCAATTCCTGAAAAACTCGCTCAATCATTTCTCATGAAAAATCATTAAGAAGTTGCATTTTAATATTTTTAAAGTACATGAACACGGTAGGAATTTATACTGAACATTTACTGGGAAGCTTCATTTATACATAAGCTGTTTACTTTTCCCTGGAACTGAGGGACAACTACTTTACTTCTGTAAATAAACACCGTGAAGAAAATTGCAGAGTTTTGTTAACTCATTTACCATTGATAGTATCAGTAAAGCAGTATTTGATTTACCGGCGTTGACAGGGTTGTTATGCCGCATATTCAGCTGCTGTTTGCCGGGATCACTTTAAGTAAAGCCCAAACAAATGGATGACAAAATATTTTAGTAATTTCTGTAATTGAGAGAATACGTGTTTGATTTCAACTTAGATTGTGGT
Organism: Metallyticus violacea; assembly: GCA_030762175.1. Taxonomy (NCBI): domain Eukaryota; kingdom Metazoa; phylum Arthropoda; class Insecta; order Mantodea; family Metallyticidae; genus Metallyticus; species Metallyticus violacea. The sequence continues at coordinate 48,704,360 of CM060842.1, forward strand.
CCTTTCTCATAATCCTTTAAAGAAAGTACTGAATAGTCAAGGACACCAATATCAAATTGCATGATGATGTCAGCACAGAAAATCTCAAGCAGTAGCAGCGAAAGGGACAGGGAAGTGGTAGAATTTGAAGGAAGATTGCAGGAGTGGACAAAATGGAGCGCATAGAAAAATGAGGGGAGTATAATAAGCCTGCAAATAGTCGTAATAAAGGAAAGAGGGCAAAAGGAACAGAATTAGAGACGTTGTTATTGTAAAAACCATGCACATTGGTTCTTGAGGTAAGGCAGTTATAAGATTGGCAAATACGACCCTAAGGGTGCAGGTCTTGTGCTTATACGCAGCATGGGGGTCGCAATTACATGGAACGCGTCTGTCTGCTGTTTTGTTCCCCAAATGCTTTGCGGCGACAAGCGGTCCTCAATAGAGGGTACCCATTGTGTTGTCCCCTAGTGCATAAGATGTTATTATAAAATAACCAGCCCTTCAAGGGCCGTAACTCATTTAATGGCCAATTTAAACATAATACGAGTACGGGTTCTTCAGGGCTAAACATAAATATGAACAATTTGTTTAAATATTTTAACGGCTTTCCTCCACGCTACTTATTTGTGCAGTTAAGCTTTTCATAAGGAATGAAATCGTGTTTATTCCTTATTTAATATAAAGAGCTTTATTTAAAATGAATTATTACTGAACATTAATATAAATTTGAATATTTCTCTTTCAAAATACCATTTGATTATGGCAACGCGGCTCTAAAGGACCAGTTTGCCTCTGACTAATGAAACTACATGAGAAATAATACCGCACAATTTGTGAAACATGTCTCAGAGGAGCAGTAGGTGTCAAGTAAAAACACACAATTACTGGTATTCAATTTTTGTTGAATGAAAATTATTCATATATTCTGATTCCTTACCATGTGGAATCTCTCAAACCAGCCCTAGTTATGTCTCATTGAGCTACAGTTTTTCAGAGATCGGTATTATAGAAAGTAACAGTTTTTATTATTTATACATTGAGCATTAGATAAAATAAATATTCTACGAGATTTAAACAAAATAATAAACTGTTCACTTCGTGAATGGGACAGTAGGGTAAATCAGAGCATTGGACCAAAAACAATTGGCCACAAAGGAGCAATTTAGTTCCTGGAGAAAAAATGTGAAATAAAATCGTTTTCTCCTTCTAATGTCCTTCCACCACTCCATATTAAGTTAGGCCTGATGAAGCAATTTGTTACTGCTCTGAATAAGGATAGTGATTGTTTCAACTTTCTTGTTACAAAGTTGCCACAGCAAACTGAAGTTAAGGTAGCAGCAGGTATTTTCGATGTACCCCACATTCGTGAGCTTATGCAGGATGAGATCTTTCCTCAGTCGATGCCCAAGTTAGAGAAGTCAGCATGGTTGACACACACACAAACACAAATTACAGAACCCTTTCTTGGCAACACGAAATCTGAGAACTATAAGGAAACGGTAGAGGAAATGTTACATTTTAGAAATCTAGGGTATAGCATCAGTATTAAAGTGAATTTTCTCAACAGACATAATTATTACTGCGAATCAATGTGCAATGAGTGAAGAACAAGATGAGGGGTTTCACAAATGCATTAAATTAATGGAAATCACTTTCAAGGTCAATGAGGTGTGTCAATGATGGATGATTATTTGTTGGAGTTTGAAAAAGGACACAAGTGAAGGACATATCACAGCTTAGAAAAAAATGAAAATTTCTTCTCTCTAATAGTGAAAAAAGTTTGGAAATTCATAATTATTGACACACAGCTGTTTTTTTTACAATATCTCATTAATATTTAAGTTTAATGAAACCTAAAAAGTTTTGTCTTAGATATATGCATCAAACTTAATATTTCATCAAAAATATAAGTATTATTACTTTAGATATGATTTATTGCACAAATTTTGTTGACTTTTTTGTTTAATTTTACATCTCAGATATGGGCACACTTTATCATCATCAGCATCGACTTATAAGGAATAGACCTTAGACCTACTCCTGGTTTTAATGGACCGTATAAATCATTCGAGTGATGAGACCATCTCTTAAAGTACCATCTATTGTAAACATAAGGTATTACTTAGACGTGAAATGGTGGAAAATATTTTCCAAGGACACTTCATCATAAAGTAAAAAATAAACCGACTATGTAGGACCCGAATCTATGAAGCAGGTAGAAGACTAAGGCAAAATGTTACCCCATTTCCTTTTAACACTGATTTATCAACATTTAATTTCATCTTCTTTATCAGCATATAAAACTGTTTATATTTTTATTGTGGACCATAGCTTTCTTTTGTCCTGTACACCTCTCTACAATTTGCTGTGTATTCATTAACACACGGTATATTTTTGTTGTTTAGACGTAACAATGGAAGGTTTAGATTAGACACGCCTATATCTGAGGCATTAATCGAATAAAAACTGTTAATAACTTTATGATCACCAGTCAGATGTCTTATACTCGTAAAACATAAGTAATTCTTCCTTCTCGGGACTGCTCCAGGCGTAATGACTGGTTGGTCAGTTCAAGCTGAAGTGAGCAAGTCCGCAGCTATGATTGTCCCGTAAGTTATTACTAACACTTAAAACATATATTCATTCCCATTATCAAGTAAGGAGATGCTCCAACTGCCTCCCTTCATTTTCCATACATTTCTGGCATCGGCTTATGAAATTAACCATTACCCTCTGGAGTTCTCTCTGAAAAATGGAAAAACATTTCTTCACAAATGTTATTTTTGTTAATCTAACATGTGTGGATTTTTCATGTAAACCCCCCCCCCCCGAGATAAAATCGCAAGGCATTAAATCGGGGGACTGAGGGGGCCATATGTTGTTATTGCGGAATATTTCATGAATGGCATGAAAGGAAACATGGGCTGTATGTACCTTCGTTGCAGAATCCTGTTAGAAAGTCCCTCACAGTTAATTCACGGAAAAAGAGTTGCAAAATATTCTTCACATATCTGTCACTATTAATGGTTTCCTTTCACAAAGTAGGACTTATTATTCTTTAGCCGCTAATGGCATACCACACTTCTATCTTTTGATCATGCATGGGGTTCCCCTTGAAGCTGGTTAGGCTTTTCTTAACTCCAGTGTAGTTTTTTTGTGAATCAACACATCCACTTAGGTGGGACCAAGATTCATCAGTAGAGAAAATTAGATTAGAGTCAATTTCTCCGTCATGCACACTATTCAAAATCCATGCACAAAAGTTACTCCTGGATGCAGGGTCGCCCGGTTTAAGTTCTTGTATCGCAGTAATGTTATAGGGTTTTATAACTTCTTGTAGCCGTTCGAACAGAGGGAAAGACGAAGTGATTTTTAGGTGTAACGTTCCAGAGCATGTCCAGTGTTATCATTTCTGTGAGTATTGTACTTGGCAGTGTTCTGTTTTATTTACTTATTTTTTTTATTTTACTCGAGAATACTTCCCACTTCACGAATTGAACGTTGCATATAAGGAAATCTCTTTTGAAACAATTTTCATACATCGCAGGCCGATTCTGTACGTACGTAAATGTCCTTTGGGGAATAGATTACTTAAATTAAGCCATATTACGTAATTAATACTCTGTATTACGCCGATTATGAACACTTAATACAATGTCACACACACACACACACACTCAGTGCGTTCCTAGAATTAAATTCTTCTGACCTCCCCTCCGGCTTCCCGACCGGCTTCAAGCGTGGGAACGAGAAGACAACTGCAGAGCACAATCAAATGTGGCCAACTGCACATGGAGCAGTCCCTCAAAGCAAAAATCACCAACTGTTGGCCAATGTGGGCCAACTTTGAGCATTGGACAATAGACATTGGGGGTGCTTCGGCACCTCAGCTTCACTCACGGTTGTTCATTTACCCTACGTCTTTAATGGGCTACCCCCGGAAGGAAGGAATGAAGTGACATGAAGTGGGATAAAAAAATTTCGTAGAAGGTAAATATACACTCGTCTTAGTGACCAGGAAACCATTAAAAATCACAAGACCAGGATGACTAGCCAGTGAATGCTATTCTTAAACGTTAACGCATAAGCCATTTGCTCTCGGCGTCAACTTCGAAACCCCCATAGCTAAAACTGAATGTCAGCTTAACGGAAAACTTTCGCAATGGGCACGTATTTCGATGCAAATAAATTCTTCACAGCTGCGGGGGAATGGCAGTTACTACTTTCACTTTAATGACAACAACGTTCGTTATTATGAATATCGAAACGTTGAAAAGGGGAAATGACGTGGCGAAAAATTGCTGAGGCAACGACACCCTGAGAAAGGTCGGGCGATATCCTTACTGCTTTCCAATAACAAAACAACTGACTGATGGAATAATTTAAATGCTGACGACAATAACAACCAAGGTGAGTGACAGCGCGAGTGGGCATTTAACGGCAGTGTTTTGTTTGTATGCGAAAACCGCAAGCCTTCCTGCAAGTCAAGTGTTTTCCTTGCAACGTGGAGAGATCGCTGAAGCCAACTTTTAGTTCGAATTAACGCGCTTTAAATATACTTTAAAAATCAAATTGAAAGATGTGGATACATAAGAAAACTGGCAATTTCTTTATAAATATATAAAAGCAATATTTTTTTTAAATCGTTATCGTACGATTAGCCTATGAATATAAATGAACCTACAACGCGGAAATAGCTACCCCTCCAATGCAAAAGTGCTATGGTTTTAGGAATTAATTTAGTTCCAGCCCTTTCCTGGTACGCTAGCGTATGCTGTTGAATACTTTATCACATCCTCCCCCTCTAAGACGCGACAAACTGATATCGGTCTTTGGCCTACTCTCCACAATTAAATAAATAAAAAAAAAATGTAGCTTTGGAATTCCCTAAGGCAAATCAGGAACTGAGCTCAATATTGACTCATTAGGTGAGCAAATTCCTGAGGACTTAAGTTTATAATGTGCATATACACAGTAACACAGTAACTTCCATCATCTCCCTTAGGACCCTGTTACACTAGTTAATGAAAAGGATTCTTTCAAGGTTTTTCACTCTCGTCTATCCTTTGCCTTCCTCGTTCACAGCTTCCCGGCCCTCTACCTGAAGGAATCTGCTCAGCGGATCTTCTGTCGTATCACGTTCCACCTGCCTATTCTGGAGTGCCAAGTTGTTATTCTATGAGTTCATCTCCTGTGGTCCAGTCTCACCACGTGTCCTCCCCATTTATATTTCAAACTATCAGTTAAAGTGAGAGCGTCTTTTATTTCGATTCTGCTTCTCATCTCCTCATTCCTTATTTTGTCCTTCAAGAATGCTTGCGGTATCTTATGCTGACACTACTGGATCATTTGTTTCTGCTTTGAAGTTAATGCTCATATCTGGCAGCCATATTGGATGCGGGAAGTATACAATTCTCCAAAACTTATGTTTTTAGACTTAATTTCTGAAATAGGTCAAATAATATGAACGTCAGAGACCAGAAGTTTTCCATGCCCAGTCTTGTGTCCTCTTGATTGTGAAATGACAGGTTCTGGCCCAGATTAATGCGTCGTATTCATAGTCAGGCACGGTTCTCTACTGACCCTTGTCCAATTGCTTTAACATCTATTCTAGAATGAAGGCCGAGCTGACTAGCAGTATAATGCCATCTGCAAACCGCAAATGCGTTAGTTTCAGCCCATCAATGTTAATACTGTATCTGTTTTCATGTTTTAGTTTTCTGAACTGGTTTTCCAATAGGCATGTGAATAGTTTCGGTGATAATGGGTCTCCTTGTTTGTCCTCTCTCTAACTCAAAATTCTTCCCTGCCATTTCAGTCCTTTTTAGCCTGCCTACCTTCACAGAGTTTAGAAAGGAGTTTTATACAAATGTTTTGAATCCCTTGATTCTCCAAGGCTTTTAGTACACAATCAAATGCTTTATTATAGTCCACGAATGCATTAAACAGCTGGAGATTGAATTCTTATACTTTTTTCAATAAATTGGTAGCAATCTGCAATTATCGTAAGGAATGTAAAGCTTACACGTTTTGTTCCTTCTCTGAGGCTGGTTTGCACTAGATTGCATTTAACTTAAACTTGATTAATTTCTTAACAACTGTCACTATGTTAACTTAACACGTTGATCTGTTAATATTGACGTTGCGCATAATTAGAAATGTATACTGCCTGATGTCTCGTTTTATCTTCGGTTTTGTTCGGGAATATTCGAGTCAGTTATTTGATACCACCAAATAAATGACTTAATAAATTGGTAATTTCGAGTTAAAATGGAGTGGAATAAGAAGAAAATTTCAGCTCGATACATGAACTTGAAAATAGTCCTTCGAATGAAGGTAGAGGAAAAATATTCTCACAAATAGCTGTATAATTTACATGCATCTAAAATAAAATAATATTAATTAAAATATTTGATTTAATTTGCATGAATGTGATTTTTCATGGCATGGAATTAATATCAGCTAGGGTAAATTAAAGGTCACAACAGGAGTCCTAATAGTGCAGTGAACTTTTTTTTTCTTCTTCTTCTGCGCTATGGAGGAGTTCGGACCGCCACCTTTAATCGGTTATTGTACATACGATCTCGAGGGGGCCAGGAACCCGAGGAGGAAATGTATGGCCGTAGGCGGAACCGTTAACGTTTCCGTAGATTATCAATCCCAGATGTCGGCGGGCCCGAAAGAACCATCCAATTTCAACCAAGGCCTCACTCGAGGTCCCGAAGTCCCTTGAGGAAATCCTTAGCGGAAAATTCTTGGAATGTAAATATCCACCCCAGCATTTGCATAAGTAACAGGGAGTAACTACGATAATACCCAAGTTTAGGATAGTCAGCCAAGCGGGAATTGAACGAGTAACCTCCCAAATGGGAATCCCAAGCATTCCGCCTAAGTCACTCTACTCGAGGTGGTCAACGTTGAAAGTTGAACATTAACCGTTTGAGCAAGTATATATCGTATATTGGAGTTATTCTTTATTAATATATTCTATAGGTTTACTATATCACTGACATTTCTAAATCTGTAGTAGTTTATCTTTGTTTCCCATATGGGCAGGGTTTTTTTTTTCTTTTTTTTTTCCCAGTAAACTTCATGCATTGCAATCATGGCTTGTTGCAAGGTAAGGAAAACGCATTCAGTCTCTCTGCATCTAAGGCCTTCGCAATAGTCATCTAAGTTCCATTTGTTGTTGATGAGACTGCTTGATGGAGAAACTTTTTGCAACTCTAGGTGCATTCTTATCTGGGCTGTGTGAATGCTGACACTAGTCAGATGTGAAAAATCTGTTGCATCTAGATGGATTTGATGATGTCCTAGAGGTACATTTTGGTCGTTAGCAGGCAGAATTTTCTCACCCGACACCTGTCTTGTTATGTACAGATTGCACAGATTTGTAATAGGTCTGTTTTCACCACTCCTGGTAGATGAATAGGAAAATTGCAATTTTTACCACCAAAGGACTGTGTATTGCAAAGACGCGAATTTGCCACTACCACTAAAATCATCACTTTCCCAATGACGCGTTTGTTTGGTTCTGCTGCAAGGTAAAACGAGCATACCTGAACACTACATTTGATTTCTACACGAGACAAGTTGATTGAGAAACTGTGACCATTATTTTGGGGCAGAGGTATACAAAAGTTTTTGGGTATATAGCACGAACAAATGTTGTATGGGACAAAATAATTGGTAAATAAAAGTATTTAACGCCAGGAATACTTCAGCTGCATTCAGCAATAAACTTCATTTACAGAGCAGCTATTGTGTCCGGATAAATCTCGATCTCACTGAGTTTGTAGTATAAAACAATCCAGAAGGTGGGAGCGGTGAACGAGAGTCCGTTGTCAAGGAACACTAGTTTTTCCCGTAGCACTTAAAGCTCTCCTTCCCATGCTAACAATGACAGTTGGAGTCACGGGTGTTAAACACCGAGGACGTTTAAATTTAAATCACTGCCACGCAGTCCGCGCCGTGGGAAATTCGGGCAGAGATCAACGGAAACACCAGTACCCCTCTCCCACGCCGGAAGTGACGTTCGCATGGAGTACAACGCCGAAACCTTATGAATATACATCCGTTACCTGGCACCTAGCGAAGCAAAACCCTGGATGTGCATTTGCGTGGAGCTCTAATCTTATATACACGCGTTCATTGCAATTTACAACATGCGACCTGAATGAATAATTAGCTAATTCAAAAATTCATAAGCGCTTAGTGGAGTTCATCAGAAGTTTAAAAAAAAAAGTTATCAAGAGGTTGTGTAACAGCCACCCTACATGTATATTTAGGCACTAATAGACAGGTATAATCGTTAATGAAAACAGGCACAATTTCTTAATTTTATCAAATATTAGAAACATTTGCAGCCTTAGGAACATCTTTTAATCGTATTTAACACGGATTTTTACTACTGAGGCACCGTAGGCGGTAGACGCTGATGATACATGAAATGAAACGATAAATTGGGAAAGTATTTTTTTTAAAGGAAGGAAACGTTATAGGCCTAAGTTTAAGGTACCTCCCCGATTTGCCATTTATGAGGACTGAGGAAAACGTGGGAAAAAAAAAAAAAAATGTCAGGGAGGACGGTCCTGGCGGGTATCGAACCCCAGACCTCCCGCTCACGAGTCCGTGCGTTAACGACCCAGGTCACCCGTGGCGGTTCAGGAATTAATGTAGGTGTAAACGCATGCAATTGCAGAATAGTGTTTTATAAACCTTTTTAACCCAAAGAAGCCGCGATGTTGAGAGTGCATACCTTGGTTAAAATATAATAAACAAATATAATATATTAGTGCTAAAGTAAAGAAAAAAACACACAAGCAATATTAGAAGTCAAATCGCTATTCTTTATTCTTTTACCTGAGGAGGAACAATTGTCTCTTTTGATTTTTAATTAAAGACATTCTTCAGAATCTCTAGTCCAACTCAATTCAGAGCGTGAAACGGTCGTTAAATTTGGTTCAGAGGCCTCTTTTTTTCATGCATGAGGTTCTTTTACGTGCCGTAAATTTACGGCTTTACTTCTCTTCCGAAGGAGGCCATGTTTATAATTTTTATGCCCTTAAAAATCTATCGTCCCTGAATGAGTTTGAATCCGAGATGGGTCTGCGAGGCAAGTATGATTACCAATAGACCTCCAGGACCGATGAATTTGCTTGAAACATTGTGTTGACTTCTGTGTGTGTTTTACTTTACTTTAAAACTGAATATCTTATTTCACTATATTTCAAACAACTGGTGGAGGTTATTTTGTTTTTATTTAACCGTAAACATGCATATATAAATAGGTGTATCCGATTTCTCTACTACTTGGTGACTGTAAGAGACAAACCAGAGATAAAAACTGTTAATTCCAAATTAATATTTGTATTATAATCTTAAGTTAAGTTTACATTTGAAATTTAAGCTTTACAGCTGAAGTACGCAACATAAGCACTGTAGAAGTCATTCATAAAGCTCCTAATATTACAAAGAGATAACTAACATACATGCTCACATTTTCTTATTAAGAATTAAAATAGGTACATAAGTTCAAATTTGCAGTTTAATGATATTGCACAATCTAAAGCCCAAACGAATACTTCACTAAATTCGCACCTATAAGGAGGGCAGTTTTTTAAGAATCTCCACTTTAAATTTAAATTTATGTCTGGGACAATTTATTCGGCAAGTTTGCTCAAGTTACAAATAGGAGGTTTAATAAATAATGAGTACGTTTTTTTTTTTTTTCTGTTTCAAGATTTGTTTTATTTCAGTTTTAAATATACTAGATTTTCCCTATATAATTTGGCTATAATCTCCTTATAAACCTATGATTTTGGTCTACCAGAGCCTATATTCTTCACAAGATGGGTTAGGAACAATAGCTCAGCGAAATTCGGTGATCTCAAGTACATAGACCTGTGTGTGAAGAACTTTGGTTATATATTTATGAGGCCGGATGGGCCGGTACTGTTTCATTAACTTCCGAGGAGTTTGATGTTTTACGATGAGGCAATGCATCTGTCACAATAACCCGGACAGAGACCCACGACTTAACCCATTGATGGTTCTGCCTTAAACTTTTTTTTTTCAGGGGAAAGTTTTGTGATGTCAGTCACGTGATGGATTATCTTTTGATTTCAGGCTCGAAATGATGTGTGCATGTTTCATTTCCCGACAAGAAATCGCCACCTTCAGCCTCATAATAGACTCAGAAAAGATGATGCCTCTTTGTTCCCTTTGGTTGTCAGAATGCTTGACTTCGAAGACCCATTTAGCTCAGCTCTTCGAATATTCCAACTTCTGTGTAGCCGAAAGAAATTTAATTACTTATCTTTGTTTATAAGACATTGATTTGAGATTCAATTTTTCAAACTAACCATGTCAGTGCCACATAGAGGAAGATGGAGAGGCTCACATGACAAGTTTTCTGGGGCATTCCTTAGATATAAGAAGATTTTCACATGTGGAAGAAGTCAAGGTACTTGCAGTCTGACAAACACTAAAGAATGGAGGCCCATTGAACAAGTTTTGACTTATGCACGAGTCATTAACGAATAAAACCTTCATCTGCATTTTAATAAATTTGTATTATCAAAAATATGCTTTGCAGCTCAATGCTCTCATTGACTGAAAACTATTATCAGAGTCGATCTAGTCATTTGAAGTTGATGACATTAACTAAAAAGATGACTGGAGTCCATCCTTGTTAGTGTCAAACGTAAGAATCTTCTAATCCACTGCACGAGATAGCAAAAGAGCAAATTGTCCACTTCTGGAAGTGTCTTTCCGTTCAAATGGATATTGTTCCAGATGAATTATCAGTGTCTTCAATGCAGCGCTCCAAAGTTTTCAACTGCACAACACGACACTTCTGCTTTACAGTGCACGCAAATATCAGTCTGCACTAGAGCAGAAGCCCTGAACACAGTGTGGAAAGTGCTTACATTCATCAACTGTGAAATGACCAGCAAGTAGTTATCAATGAACTTATTCCTATAAAGGGAATATGGTACTTTGTCACCCACATGGAAGATCGATTATCTGCAGCACCGATTGGTCTACTGTATCTCCACACAGCCTATCTGGAAAATGAGGAAATTGATAAATTGGCTTATCCAAATGATATGATATTCTAACGCTTGCGCCGTTTGGAGGAAACACAGCCTTTACGTAAATATGACTGACGATTGGTTTATTGCAACACGTGCTTACGAACCAAAATTCAAGACTAGTATTGAAATCCTCGTTAACAGCGGAAATACACGACCTCCGTATGAGCTGTACAAACAATAAGATAAGAGCTTTCCAAGAATAAGGCTTTAAGTGTCTTAAACAGGGAAACCACACTGTGCGAGATTATGAAGTAAAATAAAAACAAAACACATTTGCAACTTATTTCACTATTTTGTACCCATATTAACTTTAAAGAATATTTGATTCTGTTATATATTAAAAGTATGATTAACAAGTGGGAAACGTTTTAGGAATTAATAAAGGATCTATAAACAACAAAAACGTTTCATATAAATATATAGGACATTTTTTAAAAGTTATAGCGTTAATGATGCACTGCTAGCACACGCAATAGGTATTTTGATCTTTACAGATTGGTGCAGTATTGTGGTCTATAGTCAAAGCCTCTGTCGTCTATTACGTAGGGTTGTCACAGAATGGAGTGAAGAACTTTAAAATATTCATCCAAATATGGACTGATGAAACTCTCCATGCAGTTTTGGAAAAAAGACACAACAACAGATTTATATTAATATATGAGCTGGAACAGTTGGCAAAACATTAATTGGTCTTAACAATATCATTTAGACATGACGGAATATTTTAAATTACGACATCATCATCATTAATGGATAATTCTACTTTTTGCGGATGAACAAGTAGTGCTGGTTAATACAGCTTGCTTCTTATAAGTTAAATAAAGCAATAATAGAATATAATCTTAAATTATCAAATATAAAAATAAATATTTTAGATGTAATATGGTGACTGTTCAACTAAAGAATGTGCATAATAGTTTTACAGGCATAAATCCCAGGCTGAAAATTAACTTTACAACGTTTCGTTAGCTTCATGCGAAATGTATATGTGGTACCAATTTCATTGTCGTCACTTCCGGTTCCGGCGTGTGAGAGGTTTGCAAGTTGAGCATGTTCGGTTCTGCCTACAGGAAAATGGGGGTGACATGCGACGAACAAATCTTTCGTCTCAACAATCTTCAAGCTGAGACCTCTACAGTATAACAGGAGGACTATGGGGAGTTGATTTTTTTTTCTATAGCACAGCACGAAGAGAGTTTAAAGAGCGGAGGCAATCAGTTTCAAAGGAATCAGCCGTCTTGGAACGCACCGTGCACAAATGCGTCTCATGTTTAACTTGACACTTATCAAGTATGGATGGCAACCAGTAATAGACGATACTCTCTCACAGTGAAAGCAGTGCTGTTAACGTTCCCTTCCTTTAGAGTATAAACTGAAGCGTGATTTGCATGCAGTTGAAAATGATGTTCCTAATAGAAGATGCGGAGTTAGGAGTTTCTTTCAAAGATAATCGCTGCTGATGAAAATTCGGCTGCATCATTTTGATCCTGTGAGCAAACAGCAAAGCTCTGTGTGAAAATATTCACATACGCACGAACAAAAAAGCGAAAGTTCTACTGGGAAAGCTGTTTATTATCCTTTTTCGATATTCAAAGAATGGTTTACTAGAATGTCACACCTGCACACACAACTGAAACTGGGCTATATTACGATATGTCGTGTAAACTCTACAAGATCATATGATATGCAAAAGGCCACACTTCCGTGCAACAAGCTGAATGCTACAACACGATAATGCACAACCCATACATCGCAAATGTCGCTGAATATATCACAAAAAAGCATATGAAGTGTTTGCCTCACCCACCTGATAGCCCTGCGTGACCTTTTCCTTTTCCTCTACTTGAAATACGTAATGTTAAAAGCAGCGATGTTACGCTGTTTTGCCTGTAATTAGTGCAGCAAATTAAGATTTTATAAAGTAAGTAGTGAAATGTTAACACTTTCGTGTGAGGCTTTTTTCATCATCTGAAGCAGTGGTGAAGGCAGCGGAGGTGATTCTGAAGAACTTGTTAAATGTGTTTTCTGGCAGAAACGCCGGAGCAGCTGCATAGTATACATCAGGGACTACTTTGAGAAATATCAAAATTATGAGGATGGGTAAAAGTATATTGTCAAAAAAAATTATAATAATCCTTTATTGAACTCCCTCGTATAATATCTGACACATAAGAAATCAGGGGGGGGGGACTGTGTCAATAATAATGAATTTGTGCACCTATAAGAAGAATTTTAAAAAATAAAACAACAAAATAAACTGAACTTCTAGTTTTACTTTATGACTCAGAAACATGGACAGTGTCAAAAGAAAATTAAAAGCGTTTAGAAACGTTTTGAAATGAAATGTTCATGATTTGTAGCAGGAACAGCATTAAATATGAGAAATAACGATATTAGAAAATAACAGGAGTATCACATGTACAAAATACCAAGGCGACAGATGGATGGAAAACATTTACAGAGAATCTCCGCATATCGAAGATAGCATTTCAATGCACCAATAGGAAGCAGATGTTGGCCTTTCGAGATTAAGGTGGAGTCAACAGTTCTAATGGGGAGCGAGCGGGCCATTGGGCTCAAGTCGTATTGTTAATAATGATGATTAATTAGAGTTTTTTTTTTTTTTGCCTGGAACGCTAACAGGAGTATTTCATTATAACTTTTTAAGGTATAATTCAAATGTTCTTCGTAAAAATTCATGTTTTTGAGTTCTCTATCAATTACCCAGAGATTTCCCACGTGTTAAGCAACGTCCTATAAATGCCCGATTAACAAATAGGATAATAAGCACTAGGTATTAAACATATTTTATGATACTCAGATTACAAAATATGCTCTATGTCTGAAGATACTGTTTTGAAAATAACAGTTAAAAATGGTCATAAAACACTTATTATGATTATGGAACAGATACTTTTGATATCCAGTAAAATAGTCTCTAATTTTGGAAGTTAACTTTATTTTTAATTCAGCACGACTTTTGGGAGATTATTTTCAGTTTTATGGTGCAGAACTCAGTTGTAATTCAAATTTTTCTACTTTAAGAATACTACTTTTACTTTTTCGTCTTTTAAAGAAATGACAGAAAACAATTAGCTATTGGGAAATATTTTTGTAAAAACCGTTTCTATATTTGAAAAAAATTAGAATTATCCACAGATAGTAACAACGATACTCTATTATTATTTTCAAATCTTGACGTGTTTCGTTAGACTTACTTTCAGAATCAAGTACAAAATGGTGTGATTCATTACAATTTCCTATATCTTAAATCAAACTGTATTAAATATTAAATGACATTAAGATCAATTATTTGTGCGGCGGTGTTTTAGCCGACTGTTTAAATGACCCGCCTTCCACAGAACGATTAGTTCATGCGTGGAAATTGTGGCGGACAAAGAGGCCTCTCATTTATTCTGCCGACTATTCCATCGTTCTAATAAGTCTTAAAATAATCTGCATAAATGATGGTAATGACTAATACATAATCAGACGTTCTGCTTCCTTACTTCTATGTACGAAATGCTGGACACAAGAGAGAGCCTCAACCGTCTCAAGAGAAGTGGTGTATACTTTACATCAGACACCCACAATGCGCGAAATGACACGAGAATACGAACTATGCGATAACAATGAATAAGAAATGGCATCATTCACGGCAATGACGTGTTGTTTGAAGGCAGTTCAGTCTTGTTTTCCTGAGACGCTTATCTGCATGAGAACTTTTTCTCCTCTCTTTCTCTCTCTCTCTCTCTCTCTCTCTCTAAGTTTTTCTAATGATTATCATATACGCAAAAAGAAATTATATGCAAAAAGTTATAAAAAGGAATTGAACCCGGTACCAAAAAGTTTTGATTAAATTATGAAATTATTTAATAATTGATTTTCATGTTCATTAATCTGTACTTTAAACATTAAAAATATTATTTTTAAATATTAAATATTCAGTGTGAATGTCATTCATTAACTATTTCCATGTTGTCAAAGCCCAAGAAGAAGAAGAAGAAGAAGAAGAAGAAGAAGAAGAAGAAGAAGAAGTAGGTAGTAGTAGTAGTAGTAGTAGTAGTAGTAGTAGTAGTAGTAGTAGTAGTAGTAGTAGTAGTAGTAGTGCCACCACCACCACCAACAACAACAACAACAACAATAATAATAATAATAATAATAATAATAATAATAATAATAATACGAAAACGTTATGTTTTAGTTTCCGCAGAGCTATAGACTTAATAATCAGCAAAAAACCCAAAAAGAAACAAATTGTTATTGCGTTGTCGGCGTTAGGTCTAAACATAGGCTGACACATATTTCATAATTTATAAAGTCTTCTTGTGATTAAGAGCACTTATAAAATAATTAGTAATAGGAGTAGAGAGATAATCGGAACCGGGGAGGTTAATGTATCACCTTGGGGCTTTTGTACCTTGGTCCAACTGTTTTGGAAAAAAACAATGAGACGAGAAATAAATACATTGGACGGCCAGATCCAGGACGGCGAAACAAGGACATACGCGGGGTTTCTAACTTCTCCAGTGCATATCTACCGCCATGCCATATAACACCAGCCCACCTGCTTGGCGGGTTCTATTCTGCAATATTAAACCGGAAAGAGGGAAACTATGACAATACTGAAGGTCAGGATGGACGGTTTCAAGGTATTTTAATCCGATATCTCCCTCAGTATTACCACTTGCACCACCCACTTGCTGTAGAAAAACTAACAAAAACCACAACGAGCCGCAAAATACTTCCTAAATTGGGGTTTGCCAAGTGAATTATACCTAAAAAGAAAAAATACAAAGTAAAAACATTAATAAAAAGGTTTGAATTATTTTAGAGAAGTTTTAATACTCTTAATACGTCACAATTTTGAATGTCAACAACAAATTCTTTTTCCAGAAATAAAATATTGGAACAAGCCTAGTTATTGTGAATAATTAACATAGCTATTTAGCACACGTTTAAAAATGAAAATAATTTATATAACATTTCTTAACCAAATGTTAGCGGCTTTTTAAAGAGAAATCTGTAAAATTTGCATAAGCACATAACTGATGATGATTTTGATGGCACCTATCATCGTCAATTAACAGAATAATACGAATAAAATATTATCAAATAGGGGAGATTAACGATGATGGAAAGGATAACAACACAATAATAATAATAATAATAATAATAATAATAATACTGATTATTATTGTTGTTGTTATCACACATACTGTTAGATCATCTAGAATTAGTAAAAATCTAAACTAATAACATTTTAAATGCATATGTTTATTACTCCAAGATTTAAACGCTCCAGAACTATATCGGTATATAGGTATTCTCTGCTCAGCTAAGTTTGTGTGCTCTCTTGCTCCGTTTTACGTTTTAGCTGTCGGTACAATTTAGTCAACCATCGTGTTTGGTGTAAATACTTTGTTTGGACCCTGGGATTTTCCTTGTTCGAGGCTATCATTTGGTAGGAACTCGTGTTTCATCGTTTTGCGACGTAATCTTCTAGCAAGGCTTACCCATAAAATTCTTCTTTGAAATTTGAAAAATTTGGAGCCTGTCTCGTTTTTTGTGATGAGAGCAGTGACTAGGTGACTAATAATTGTATGTACAAGGTTTTTTACATATCTTTTCACTGTCCTGTAGTAAACGTTGATTATCGTTGTATGTAGGGTTTTACTTTAGTATACGCGTGTTATATTGTTATACTCATTTCTCGAGGCATTCTTCCACGGTAACATTCAAGCGCATATTTTGGAAAATTAATCTTTTATTCGTTGGCAAATTATTTATCTTGAGGTTGAACATCAGTAGATAGTATTCCACTAAATTGTTATATATTTTGTTATTGTTACATTACATAAACATACTTAATATTACATTTAGTATTTGAATTTGTGTGCTGTACTTTGTAACTATACAAGATTCGTGCATAACTTATTTACTGGGTTTTTTGCCCAGTATGCTTGTACACATGCACTTTTGGCAGAACTTATAAGACCTCAGGTAGTATCAATGCCCAAGCTCTTGAACTACAGGCCATTATATTTTTTGGCAGCAACTGTACGTTTTCACATAATGATGAATAATTCAATTCGGAATGGAATAATCTGCGTTAAAAACGGCAACGGAGCGTGTACAGCTGCATGCGGTGTGATAGTGCGTAGAAGAGATTGTCGCCGATAACAATGCGGATGGGCAGTTTCTTTATCAGACACAACAGGTTGGGGATTGTGATTTGAGATTTGAGATGCTCGACATTTTTTGGTGGGTTGGTTCAGTTTGTTGCTGTAGAGTAAGCTGAGAAAAAGTTAAAAAGATTTATTACAGTATACCATAATTTATCTTCAGGTACAAGATGCTTTCAATAAGTAATGTAACACATTTTTTTCTCGGTCAGTTTATCTTGGAAAACTATAACATTTAATATGGGTAGCTTTGTATCGTAGCACACTATCTGAAATATGAAGCGTGTATGGAAATAGGACTAGAATTAAAACAATGTTAGTTGTTATGCGAAAAGGATGTCATCATCGGAAATAGATCGATGATTATTAGGTAGCGGATCTTCAGGCAGGGTCTGTTTTTCTCCTTAATAAAATTGACGAATTTATGTTTTAAAACACCAAAAGCTTAACTTCTATGGCTTTATAACGTATATAACATGCCTATTCTTACGTTAGAGACTTTTAATTAAATTCATTCTTAAAATATGCATATTTACGTTTAAAATTTTTTTAAAAACTGAGGTAAAGAATAATAGATTATAATAAAGCGCAGAAAATAGTGGGGAATTTATATTAAAATAAGATATTTAAAATAATACTTGCATTAAAATCACAAAGAATTATAATAGAAAGCTAATATCATCAATTTAATGAAATGTTAACATAATGACACACACATAAAATGTCTATGCAAAGTTTCGACCGCTTTCTTGGTTTAGTTTTGCCGGCCGGGAGGTCTGGGAGGTCCCGGATTTTTTCTAAGCTGGAGGTCTGGAAAGCTAGTGAGGATATTTGCGGAAATGCCCGATAAAGAGTTAACATCCTTCGGCGTGATGGCGACGGTGGAGTATAGGCATGCTCGTCATAGGCCCCCCTGCAATATTGTCCTCTACAGATGATGATGCAAGACGACAGTAGATGACGCAGCGGTCGCTGCGGTAGGCCTAAGCCCTCCTTAGGCTATTGCGTCGAGAGGAGAAGGAATGGAAAGTTTCGGAATGTTTCACTTTGAAATTTCATCGTGGATCCCTTAAGAATCTAGAATATATTTGGAATAATTATGAGAGGCACCATTATAATTATTAAACAAAGCATTTGATGAAGAAAGAATTAAATAAAGTGTTTAAAAACATTTAACACAACTAAAACATTTCCCTTATTAAAAACCCTTTTTGTCAACATTCCTTAAAACTACTAAAAACATTTTAGGTCCCTATCTAAAAGAATTAAATTATATCAAGAAAAAGTATGCAAGCATGAAACAAATCGATAGTAAACTGTTACGGTCACAACAACCTAACCATTAGATAAAGTTATATGCCTTTCTATGCAGTTTTTATTATTTTATCATTCCAATCCCTTGTACTGACAAATATAAACTCTTAGAATTATGTCACAGGATTAACCGAAGTGAAGCACCCTGCCGTAGAGGATCTGCACTGTGTGAGCGTATGAATATTTCATTAACATTAATGCAGGAAATGGCGTTGTGGTCACTAGCATGACGTTGTTGAGGAGAGGCTTTGTATCATTCCAACACACTGCTATTCTTGTTTCCAAACAACACGCAATCATTTACATTTTTAAGTGTGATTTCTGTTACATGCACAAGACAATTCAACTGAACACAGTCATAGTCTAGTCAGAAACAGTCGCGAAACTCTGTATATAATCAATATGGAAACAATTGACAGATGAAGATTCCCAAACGGTCTGTAAGCTAAATACTATTTTTATTAACACAGTGCTAATCCCAGCATTTGGCAACTTAGCACATGCCACGCCGGTAAATGAAAATCCGTAACTGCTGGCGATTGTCAAATATACATATTATTATATGTCAAGAACGCGGGAAATAATTATAGCATTTCTTTTGACGGACACGGTTAAAACAGCGGAATTATTTTTGCGATTTAAAAACTATAAACGAGCCTAAATATTTACCTTCTCAAAGAGGCTGGTTTAGCACATTAACAAAATTGACGCACACGTTCCAACTCTTTTTTCCGAAATATTGACTATTTCTTCTTGTACAACTGTGGTTTGATAAGTACGAGGGCAGGTCTATACGTTTCCGGCCTCACTGATAAGAATTATCGCCTTCACAAAAGCCTTAACTGGTGTCATACCTTACCTGTTAAGTAAATACTTGCAGCTGTAACTTTCGCTCCGCTATGTTCAGGTCGGCCCTTGGAGGTGCTCACTCCTGAAAACATCGCTCTTGTGGAAGGAGAAATTATGCAAGATAGGCGACTCACAGTTACAGAAATTGCAGCAAGGTCGGGTATTTCTAAAACAACAGTCCTTCGAATTAGAAATGAATATTTAAACATGAGTAAGATGGGTGCCTACACTTCTTTCCTCGGTCCAAAAGCAGCAACGAGTCATCTGTTGTCAGGCATTTTTGAAGTTTTGCCCTGGGAACGAGAGAGAAGTTCTACCATTGTTACAGGAGATGAAACTATTGTCCTCTACTGATCTCTTGTCCAAAAGAGAAACATAGGAGTGGCGTTAACCTGGCGAAGCACCGCCTCTAAAGGCCAAGGTCGCTCAGTCAACCAAGAAGATCATGGCTACAATATTTTGGGACCGTGAAGAAATACTCTTCATTGACTTCAAGGAGAGGAACGCCACAGTAAATGGGAAGTACTATGCTGGCCTATTGCACAGACTACGTGCTTCCATCAAAGAGAAAGGCTACGTGCTTCCATCAAAGGGAAGCTGAGTGGTGGTGTGCGCATTCTTCACGACAATGTGCATGTGCACACAACAAGAAATGTGGCTTCAAGGAGATCGACCATCTCGACCATCTACCCAGATCTATCTCCCAGTGACTATTTCCTCTTCTCAAAACTCAAGAAGGACATTCGAAGAAGGAAATTTAAGTGTGACGAAGAAGTGATGGATGCTGTTTATGCCAATTTGCAGACAGGACTACTGACTATCTGGGGGAGGGGATTGAAATGTTAATTCAAAGATGCGAGAAGTGTATTGCAATAAAGGGTAACTATATTGAAAAGTGAAATATAGTTTTTGTCTTTATCATACCTAGAAAATGGTTAGGCCGGAAACTTATGAACCTACCCTCGTAACTTGGTTTGATATTTTAGAGAACAAATTCAATATTGCAATACACTTTATTTTTCCAAAATAGTCTCCTCGAAGTTTAACACACTTGCTCCCAAGTTTATCCAGGTTTATGATTCTCTCCTAAAAGCCTCAAATACCTGTTTACTCGTGTAAGACATCTTTAGTTAACTTAAATTTGTATCCAACTATGAAATGTTTGAGTTTCGGGAACAGATGGTAATCCAAGGAAAGAAGAGTAGGTGAATAGGGTGGATGCGGATGCATTTCAAATCGTAATTCGGCCAATCTGCATTGAGCTACGTGACTTGAATGCATCAGTGCACTGTCATGATGAAACAACATCTTTTTGGCCATTCTCGGGCGTTTTTTCGCTTTCGTTATGTTCAATCTCCCCAAAAGGGATGCGCAGAATTCTCCAGTAATGATTTTCTCCTTCACTAAGTAATCAATCAAGATAACTTCTTTTATGTCTCATAAAACTGAAGCCATCGCCTTTTCAGAGGATGAAATGCATTTCGCTTCTTTCGGAGCCGGTTTGTCTTGCGATTCACTGTTAGACCGCTGTTTCTGTATAATAATGGATTCATGTCTGGTCCATAGTCACCAACGTCGTAACAACCGGTTGGATTCTTCTTAAATATTTTTATACAATCGGCCGAAGTTCGCATGCAATTTCGCTAATCCTGATCGTATAGCGATAACCATATTGGCCTCGTAAACCCAAGATCGTGGGTCCAATCCCGGTCCGGGTCGATGTATTTTTTCGGGTGTAAAAATGCTAAGTATGGCTTCCTGCGGAAGGGAAGTAAAGCCGTGGGTCCCGTTCGTACATTTACGGCACAAAAAAGAACCTCAAGCCTGAAAAAAGAGGCCTCTGAGCAAAATTTGTCGGCTGTTTCACGCCCTGATTTGAATGGGACGGTGATGACCTGAGAATTTAAGGATCGTCCGTAAATAAACCAAATAAAAAAACACTGGATCTGATTCTATCAATATGGGCAGTTTTAACAACAGACTATCTGTAGTTTTATTTCGGAATGGTTCGGAATGAACAGACGTGGCACCTATCTTGCTCAAAGTTTTTTCATGTGTAACCTTCTCAGTTGAGATGCTCGTGGCCTCTGTTACTTGCGCACTTTAACTCGTTCGTCGGCCAAAAAAAATCATGGTCTTAATCGGCAACTTCTGGCCTCACAGCTGATTTTGGAGCTTCAGAACGCAGTTCATCCTCAATTTTTGCTCTGTTACGCTTGAACTCATTTACCCAAAGTCGAATGATCTCATATGCAGAGCATTTATCACGCGTTACCCTTAAAGACAAAAACCTTTCATGAATTTCCTTTTCTGTTTTCGTTTCCAGAAATGAGAGTTGAATCACAATTCTAGTCCTATTAATTTTTGACTGTCACTCGAAAGTGCCAAGCAATAATTAATATCAGAATGACATATGATCACAGAATATTAAAACACAGAAAGCAAACTTTACTAAAAGTGATAATAAAGGCTTGTGTTTTTTTTTCTTTTTATTTTCTACAAATTATTTCTCATACAAGACATGGCTTATTTTCAAAGCTTTTATGGACTCATGTTTCTCGTCAGTATTGTAAAATGAACTACACATTTAGAGAGAGAGAGGGGGGGGACTATAACCAATTGTGATACAGGCGAAGTTTTGAAACCAGAGTGTACAGCTAATCATGAGATCCATTTAGGTTCAGTGGGATAAATATCCGCCTGTGTAGGGTGTGAACAGAACACATTGTACGGCCGAGCGAATGCTGACCCATCCAAACTAATGGCCTATATCGTTCTGACAAGAAGTGAATGGGCCGGTGTACCTCGGCAGTGCAACAATGGCATCTATCATGCAGTGCGTGTATAATACTGGTATAATACTCTAGCTGGTAAGATATAATCGTTAAGCGTTCCATTATGTCATGTTAAATTATAAATTGTATGTAGTTATACCACTAACGTATTAATGCACACAAAAACTAGCTTTTTACTGCATTTACATTATCATTGACACAACCAGCTGTTTGTAAAACACATCATAGAATTTCGGCCAATTAGGAAGACGGAACCTGCCAGGTATCACGCACCGTTGTTTACACTTGGTCAGGAGACATGACAAATATAGTCTGTCACACAAAGCAACAAAGAATAAAATCATATCTATACAAGACACTACCATTAAGGCAGACCATTACCTATCAGGGTGGCCCGTTGTTCAGGCACAGTCTCGTGAACAAGAGTCCTCCCTCAAACTTAAACCGGAATGTTTCCCGTCCAACTTATCATTTCATTTTATGTATCACCAATGTGATGCCTCAGTAGCATTTAAAATAATGATCTAAGCTAACCATTCAGTTATCCATAGTCGGGCTCTTAGTGAGTAATTTTAACTTACAAGAACAAAAGACCAAAGATTAACCTGTTGTTGTTTCAACTGTAGTATATATGTTATATTTATTTAAGAAACGAGTAAGGGGAGTATGTCAGATTTATAGAAGGACAATAATAAAATTAATATGAATGTCACTTTTCTAATGAATTACTTTGAAGCTAATGCCATCTTTTATTATATTTATGATCCAATTGTATTCATGGGAAGTATTTAGTTCGTTTGTCTGTTTTTTCTGTAGCTAGAGAAGATGGACTTACAGCAATAAATTTTAGCTTAAGTTGAAAAAGGCTGCAGAGTTTCTAATATCGAGAAAATCTTATGATACTTATCAAAAGGAACACGAAAGATTTATTGTTTATACGAATAGTAAAAATAAAAAAAAAAAAATAAAAAATACTATTTGTACACCTTTCAGAATTGGTTAGAATACTAACATGTTTAACTAATTCATTTAATGGATAATATTTACTTAATAATTTTAATTAATTCTGTATTTTTACCTAAGATGAATTAATGATCTGTTTTTCAGCAATATATGCATTTTAATAGTGTCGCAATAAAATATTCAATTGATGATTGCAATGAAAACAATAAAATTACCTAATAATTACAATGATAATTTTATGCAATCAGTGTCATAATGTAGTATTTTATTAGGAATTATGACCAACAAAAAGACTGTTTATAGTTCTGGTGTACCAAAATAATATACGTATCTATAAAAAGCAAATATAAATAATAGATACAGTCTGTATAATAGACTATCACTCAAGCGAAAAGAAAATGAAATGAAGTGGTTACAGGAAGTGGTTGACAAATGTTGATTAATGTTTCAAATAGGGAATAAGAATTTCCCGAAGCTATAAAATGAAATTTATTTCGTAGGCTTCATTGATATTCATAAAGATGTAACTTTAAAATGAAACTATTTCATGATTGTCATCTAATATTTGTAAATGTGTATTGTTTAATACGAAATTAATTTGAATCTTGTATATCATAAGTACTTAAAGCATTAATTTCAACATTATTATTACAGAGAATATTTCCTTAAGACATTGAATGTTCTCTGCTATAGGATTAAATAACCATCAACCATCAACTAGCCCCTATTTAGAGATATCTGAAAAGCTAAATAATGTTTACTTTGAGGCACTAAGAAAGTACATCAAGAATCCTTTGTGCAAGAGTTTATCTGTTCTCTTCCCGCTCAATTTTGAGTTGCCACAAGGGAATTGCTTACATGGCTCCAAGGTATGACGACCGTTTTCCTGGAATTGATGTTTATGCCCATTTTGCAGCTGACTATTTGGGGGGGGGGTGTTGAAATGTTAATTCACACATATGAGAAGTGTATTGCAATAAAGGGTAAATATATTGAAAAGTGAAATGTAGTTTGTCTTTGCCATGCCTAGAAAATGTTTAGGCCGGAAACTTATTGACCTATCTTCGTACATGCAGTTCAGTTCGAGTTTGCCAGTTCACAAACACTCGAGTCGCTAACCATATTTGCCTTCTAACCCCCAGATCTCGGGTTCGAACCCAGTCAGGGTCGATGGATTTTTTCGGGGGTAAAAATCCTAAGTATGGCTCCCTTCGGAAGGGAAATAAAGTCGTGGGTCCCGTGTCGTACATTTACGGCACGAAAAAGAACCTCAAGCCTGAAAAAAGAGGCCTCTGAGCAAAATTTGTCGGCTGTTTCACGCCCTGAGGATCTGATTCTATCAATATGGGCAGTTTTAACAACAGACTATCTGTAGTTTTAATTCGATGTAATCAGTTTATTAAAAAACAATCATTATTATAAATGTCTGTTATTTGATTTATATACAGCTTCTGCGATCTAATAATTGTAAAAACAAAAACAACGACAATGACTAGTCATAATTAATAATTAAAACATATATTTTAATAATTTCCAACTAGGTTCTATGTTGGATAAGAAGAACAAGTTGCACTGACAAGACCCTCGGAGTTTACAACAAGCAAATTTTTACCGACATTTTACAGATTTCAAATGACATTAACCTCTTGAACCCCAAGTCAGTAAGTATTCAAATAAAGTCATCGCTACTCCAACATTCCTATTAGCACGTTGAAATAGCACTCACTCAAAAGCAAGTCAGTGTAGTCCGCTCAAGGGGAGTTACAAGAAAATTCATCCTTTACAATGAAACAACATAGAAAAGTAACATTAAGCAATACTTTTAACCAGCGTTTCTCAATATATGGGTTCCGATCTACTGGTGGGGTCATGACGGATTTTGATAAGGCAAGGGCCACACACAAATTTTATCATTTTGACTATTTCACTTATTTGACATCAAGGAAATGTGTCGAAGTTTTGAATTTGAACCAATTACAATCGCATATCACTGTACATTCATCGCATTGTTTTGCCTAAACATTTTACCGCCTCGAGGCGCATTTGTTTCTCAGTGTCGCCAACTCCGTTTTCCCATTAATCCGAGAGCAAGAATATATTAATAGCAACAATTATTCAATTTTGGCTATTGAGTTTCTAATAATTATTCATTTAATTAATGTATATCTATCTAAATAGTTTAAAATCTTTAATTGTTTAAAATCAATAGCATTTTCATGTCGTTCCTTTAAACAAATTATTTAAAATTGTGAAAATGTATTTCTATAATAATAAATTATTGAATAAATGGAATTGTAATAGGTAAACGATAATCGTATATTTCAAACTCTCGATTTTTGAACAGATATTTATTAAGAATTGTAGTTTAAAGATTTTGTACTATGATTAATATTTTATGAGTGATTTTTTAGAATATATTATTTTTATTCTAATTTTATTCGTGAAATATGCACATAAACATCAATTTTATGTTCTGAACTCTGAATTTATCAGTAATCTCAGAACATTTTGTGATATTACCTTTGATGAAATTTTTGCATGTGCAAGGTTGAGAATCAGTACTTTGGACCATGTTATTATAATTTATAACTTGTTAAGTCTAACATCACAAAAACCTTATTATAACAATGACTTTGTGAGATGTGGTGAAAATGCTCCTTCGCAACTTTTCCCAAGAGGGCGTGGGCTGTTGGGTGGTTGTTGCTCCCTAGGGTACATCATCATTAATCCACCTCAACAGTTTGTAACGAAAGCTAACCGGAAGCTGTGTTGACGGACAGCTGTGTAGAGTCACAGGGTTGAGAAGATCGCCTCATCTGACACGGAAAAACGTCACTACCGGAAATATCTCCCAGAGTTGATGATGAATATGTAACCGTGCCCAACAAAGAGGCAGGTAAATGATTGAATGGCTTCTAATGGATCATAACGACAGAAGTAGGGGGTTCTCCCCCGCACCCCATGACACTATTTCCTATGGATGAGCTTGGTGTGGGTCACATTCACTGACGTGTTATAATGTATACTTTATGTAATTTTTGAAGTTATGTTAACGATTCTATGTATAAATTTAGTTTAATGTTTATAAGTCAACAATTTTTTATTTTTCACACACAATCCCTGTAAACTGAAATTTAAAAGGGCATATTTAGAGAATATAAGAGAGGCTTCTTTTCCAATCATTAAACATTAAACTAAAATTGACTTTAACAAATTATTTACATTGTACACAAAAGTACTAGTAGTCAAGCAATTTGTTCTACTCATTACTATTGAGGTATATTTTTATACTCTGTGCAGACAATAAAATCTTCTATAATAATGAGGTATATTTCGTATATTTAAGTTGCCTGAATGCGTTTCTACAACTAGACAGACCCAACCACAAAAAATGATGGTCATGCAATACCTCCCTAAAATGTGTTATAAACTCTAAATATGATTGTTAATATCAGCTTATGTGCATTATTGTGGGACACACAGTGAAGAGCGTAATAGCGTAAAGGCTACAAAGAGGATTTCTATAATTCCAAATACAAAGCATTCAGAATGAGATTTATTCCATGTGTGGCAAGATACTAATTTTTAAATCACGAAAGAAGGAATGAAGCTTCAGATGCTAAAACCTGCCAAATGGGCTCAGCTCCAACTTGTTGAGCGAGTTCAATTTTGCACAAGTTGAATTTGGCATTAAAGTCGCAACAATACATTTACACATGGAAACGCGCTGAAAGATAACCTAGGAAAGGTAAATTGTCCTTTAAACGAATGAATTTTTTTGATTGATTTATTTATGGACGCTCTTTAACAGCTCAGGTCATCAGCGTCCCATTCAACTCAGGGCGTGACACGGCCGACAAATTTTGCTCAGAGGCCTCTCTTTCAGGCTTGAGGTTCTTTTTCGTGCCGTAAATGTACGACACGGGACCCACGGCTTTATTTCCCTTCCGAAGGAAGCCATAGTTAGGATTTTTACGCCCCTAAAAATCCATTGGTCCTGGCCGGGTTCGAACCCGCGATCTTGGGTTTAGGAGGCAAGTATGGTAACCACTATACCACCAGGACCGACTCCTTTAAACGAGAGCAAGAAAAGTTGTAACATTTAACTTATACTTATTTTAACATTTTAAAATAATAACATACCGATCTGCAATTATCAATGTTAAACACTCCGAATTAAGCACAGTGAAACACCATAAATAAAATGCCCCAATATGTTACCAACAACTAACAAACAAATTAAAAACTGCCTGTGGTGCCTGAGTAGTAAAAACGGGCGTTAAACACTATTAAAAAAAGGATTAAAAGTAAGAATAAGTGTAAGTAACCAGTGTCTGATAATGCCTATAAATAGGAATTTTCAAAAAATGTAACTTGAAGAAAGAATTCCCTAGCACCGAAAGGCGTGAGAAACAAAGGAAAATATTTCAGTGAATATTGAAATGACAATACTTGCAAATATTTGTATGAATTATCTAAATACAGGATTGGGCAACGCAATGTCAAACTAGAGGTTAGCAACCCGCATTGCTTCATTTCTAAGTGGAGAATATAAATCCAGAAAAGTCAAAACATAACGCCATCGATCGATAACACACTAAAACCTTCGCAGTTTACCTAAAATCTGGGTCACTGGATTAAAATTTCATTGGCTCCCAATCTAACAAATTTTTAACGAACTGCAGGTAGGAGGCGCCACTGACAAACAATTGTTAAATTATAATACGAACCCTGCAATGGCGGCTCCCATTTAATGAAGTCAGTACTATCAAGCCACACAAGAAGTTCCCCAAGCGAGGATGACGTCACATAGCTGACATATTGGTCCTTGTGGTCCAGTGATAAACATAGTAAACCCCAGGTCGCGGGTTCAAACCCGGGCAGGGTAGATTGATTTTTAAGGTGTAAAAATCCTAAACACAGTGCCCTTCGGAGTGCAAGTAAACCCAATGGTCGAAGATTTACGGCCAGTAAAAGGTCTGAAAGAACAGGCCTCTGAGCAAATTTATCGGCCGTTTCACACCTTGAATTGAATGAGATGCCATTGACCAAAACTGTTAAAGCTGAGCCGAATACGAAGATACGGTGCATATTTTTTGATTTATGGACGCTCTTTAACATCTCAGGTCATCACCGTTTATACGGTGGATAGTTCAATAAAAATTGTTAAGTGTTGTTGTAGGGATATTATTGGCAAATAAATTCGATTTAAATATATGTTTCTTTTAGATACGAACTAGGGTTATCAAATCCGAAATGAAAAAGTACTGGCCATATATTTGTCTTTATCCAATGTTTATCATATAGATAAAAACAAACGTTGTAGACAACAGTAGCTTCATGATGATGATGATGATAATAGGTACAGGTAATTAAAATAGCATATGAAGCTGTTGTATTGAAATATGAAATACACCTTTAATACTGAGAATTGAAACATCTATGACATCTAAATAAACACATTTTTAGTTATAAGTAATTGTTTTGCCTTAAGATGAAGAGGACACTACCAAAACATATTAAGCTACAACAAGTAGTTGCTACTAGAGGTGGAGTGGTTACCATACTTGCCTCCTAAACCCAAAACGCGGGTTCGAACCCGGCCAGGATCAATGGATTTTTTTCGGGTGTAAAAATCCTAAGGCTTCCTTCGGAAGGGAAGTAAAGCCGTGGGACCCGTGTCGTACATTTGCGGCACGAAAAGGAACCTCAAGCCTGAAAGAGAGGCCTCTGAGCAAAATTTGTCGGCCGTTTCACGCCCTGAGTTGAATGGGGCGCTGATGACCTGAGATGTTAAAGAGCGTCCATAAATAAATAAATCAATACAACAAGTAGAATAGTTCATTGGGACAACTCTACGTAGACAGGTCCTGTTATTGCTGTTAAATGAGCAGGCATAATATTATTCGCCGTTGAACTAACTAAAATGCGTTTTTTTTTACTAATCCAGCATCTCTCAGTTTTTAACTTCACTTTCCTGAATTTCTACCGTTAGGCGTTGTGTTAAACGGTGATTTCACGAATTAAGATAGCTAATTTCCTGGTCAATTTTTTTAAAAGCAAACTCGTAGCCAAAAACCATCATGTGAGTTGTTGCCGGTAAAAAAATACTGATCTTTAAGTCTCTAGGGTTCAGTTGTATTAAAGTTGCTAACTGGAGATGACTTTTAATTGTAATTTAAAAAGTAACTAGAGGTTAGTCATCATTTCTGTTTCATAAACATAACCTTAGACTATATAACCTAGAGTTTGCAATAACCGTCATATCTATGACAACATGAAATTATTGGAAATTCCTGTTATGAGCGAGTTGATGTTTAACTGTTTCACCTGAGAAAATCAATAATAATGCAGTTTCCCGCCTCCTAGACACATGTTTCTTAATAAACAAACACGGATAAGGAAATGTGAAGGCGAATGCGAGAAAATTTTAGCAAATGTAGGAAGGATATTATTATTGATCTGATGCTAAATTTAAAAGAATAATAGAAAATGAAGAAAAGAAGAAGAAAAAAGAGAATCGATCTCACATAAGAATAAAGAGCCTACATGTGGGGAAATTGTCACTATATTATTAAGAATACTGCATTGTTACTGTCATATTATAATATAATGGATATGTGCAGTCTATAGCATGTAAAACTCCAGGAAAATAACGAATGCTATAGAAGCGTAGCATCACTTTTCTTATATCACCCTCTTCGGTTGGCATTTTGAACTGAGGTCTGAGAGATGCTATATCTCTAGTAACTTTATGAACGGTTCTACGGTCGTTCCTTTCTCCACTTTAATGCATCTCCAATAGCTATTTGCACGTTACTCTCGCATTGAACGTTAAAATTATTACTATCATGAAAATCGAATTCAAAGCAAGAATTCGCTTAGTTTGTGATTGTAATCGGGAATATCTGTTCCACTTCTTCAACCTTTTTACTATAAGCAAAATCGCATTTTGAATTGTTTGTCATAGTCCTGAGATCGGATTATTTCTCTCATGAAACACACGAGAAGCACGGTGAAATTTACCATCCGATGAGCTGTCGCACTAATCAGAAATCTGTACAATATACCGCTTGTAAGGTTAGCTTAACATAACCCACAGTTGAACGTAGCTTATTACTCGGAAATGAAAAGTGAAACATTGAAGAAACTTCGTCTACATGAAATTAAAATAAGTGTGACTGCATTTTATTTATAAATAATGTTGTTAATCTTATGTACTCTGGGAAATGTTTTATTTAACAATTACTAAACTCAACTTAGCGCTTGAAATTTCGCGAGCTAGGTTTAATTTGAGGTTAATATCAAAATAACCTTAGATTAATGTTTATATAACTAAAATTTTCAAGTTAAGTAAAACTTATGGTTAATGTTACGCCCTAAACTCCATTTAACTCTTTATAGAACTAGCCCTTTAGGTCTTTTTTCTTAACGTAACATTTGCAGCCATTATTTGTAATCATCTTGTACTTCAGGAAGGCAGCTTTTAGCATGCTCTACCACTCGGAACCCAAAAAACGGGCATCCAGAACTAATTTGATCACGATGACGCAGGCACGTGCTGTGCTACCGAGTTTTAATTAACTTTTCCCGCAGAATTAAATTATGCCGCTCCCCTCCTTAACAACCTCACTCCTTGCGAAATCTATTGGTATCCCGCTTCTAATTGACCGCTAAGTAATGCGTAGTAAGGTATCGTGAGGAAAGGAAGGTTGCTAAAGAAAGATAATAGCGAAATAATTACAGCAAAGTGCTTTTCCTTCGCCCTGAAGATAGGTATTTCAAAAAATAAACCACCCTCGTCCAAATTTTGCTAATATTTCAATAAAATGTGGATTCCATTGTAGAATAGAATAAGCAGACAATAGTTATTATTATTATTATTATTATTATTAATATTATTTCCTCATAAAATTCCATTTTATCGATTTCTTCATGCCAGCTACTGAACCTCCTCAACCAATCCATCGCTCAACGATTTCAGTTAAATGTCGCATGGTAGGTAGAAAATGAGGTGGAACTCCATCGTGCATTCACTTGTACCGATACTTGTAATCTCTACTGACTGACTTCACTCATCACAGTTACTGCAGTGCAGAAGTAAATACAACCAAAAACAAATGGTAAATAAGTCTAAACGACACCACACAAGTAAGAAAATAGTCTATTATCTCAGATCCATGTTTACTAGACTCTGGTGGCAGTAAAATGTGGGTCACATCTCAACAGATTTTGTTTCCAGGTGTTTCATGGAAAGATTTTGGTAATTTTACTAGATCTACCTGTTGTGAAAATATGCCACACTTTTATTTAAATATTCTGTATAATTAATATAAGAAAGATAGTTTAAAAACCAGTTTAAAAAACAGTGCCAAAAAGGTTAGGGTTTCAACGTTAATATTTAAGTATATAAACAACTCAAAGCACTCAACCTAGAATCTGCATTTTGTAACACTCAGTGATATAACCTTTATATAACACTCCAGTATTAACAACTTTGGTTTAATGCAGAATTTGATGATTATTAATTTATTAAACAGTTACAAATGACATTTTATAATGTACTTTTAATTTTTGCATTACTCCCGGTGGTTTCGAAATCAGGTCATGGTGTAATTAATGATATTACATAATAATTATTAAACTGACTTTTAAGATTTACTAACATGCTGGCAATCTTGGAACTTTGCCAGGCTGGGAGAAAATCAATAACAGTTGGTCCCATCATTGCTCATACCAAGTGCATACCATTAGTTTTTTCAGCGGGAGAAAATTACATTTTTAAACAGAAATTTAATATAATACATAAAGAAAATGCCATGATAATAAAAACCAAAACTTTATTTGATTAAATATATGTTTAAAAAGCACTAATTATTGGTAACGTTATCCAGAGATTTAGATAACACAATTTTCCAGCTTCTCTAGTGAGAAATGTTTCTTTGAAAGAGGAATGACTGTATTTATAAATATTATGGGTTGTCTAAAAATATTGCATATTTCGTAAATATCCCACACACAACACGAAATGCTACTTTTAACACTTGTATCATAAATAAATAGTTTGTGACTTGCCAAAATACGGACTGAATAAACACAATTTGATCACTTTTAATTACAGTTTAGAGTCAGTTATAGATTAATATATACCCTAAGACATCTGTTTAGTATATTCAAGGTCATTACTCTAACAGTTTATAACAAAATAATAAAAACAGAACAGAAAGCAAAAGTGTAGTAACATATGCATGCAGTTTTTATTTTTAACCATTTTCAAATTCAACTTTTTTCGTCATAATGGCATAAAAATTAGCATATTAATATGATATGAATTTATAGAAATTTAGAAGCGTATACCGACTAATATATAAATTAATAACTGTTATAGTAATTTAAAATATAAAAGTTGAATGCTTAAAAATTGCATAATGAAACGTAATACTTAATTGATTCTGTTTTTAATGCCATTTCCATTTATTCATTCACAGTGTTCTATCCAATAGCAAGTCAGTCCTTCACTGCAAATATGATTATTCTTTCCTCGGGATAGATACTGCACTACTTTCTATTGCTTTCCGCAACAATGAAGATGAGATATAGTGGCGGGAGACACCGGAATATCCAGAGAAAACCTGTCAGGCGCCCCTGTGTCCGCTACACGTCCCGCTGGGATCGAACCCAGTCGGCTTGGTGAGAGGCCAGTAGTGCAACCATTGGACCACAGCGCCGCCTTATTTATATTTACATGATAAGATGTTAGTAAGTTTATGTAGAAAGAGTCATTGTTTATAATAACGTACTATATTGTTTATATTGATTATTTTTTTTATAGAATTTAAACTTTAAAAAGATAAGCTCATTTTTGTGAACATGGTTAGAAAAGTTGATCTCAGAAGCAAATTCAAAGATTTGTGATTTTCATAGTATCATATGTTTATGTACCCTTAATTGCCTTACCTAGGTAACAGAAAAAAATGTGACATAAGAAATATGAAAATATATTCTACTTTCCGTATTGAAAATCATGTATTCATATCTAGCGAGATTTCATAGTTACAACATCTGAAATGGTTATGTATATGTATAACTACATAAGCAGAAACGGACAAAATTCCTTCTTGCCTGAGAAGGACACGGGCTGTTCAAATATTGATTTACTAAATGTGTGGCTTTCTAGGTGTTTTATCCTTTTCTGTTTATTAGTTAATGTTATTTTAGTTACATTGTTCACTGTGTTATTTTTCATTTATATTATATATACATATATTTTTATGACTCTGCATAATATCTACCGAATGTATGAAATTATGTGAAACACAAGTATCATTAATTCATTAAGCTCTACAGGGACCAATTCTGTTTTTTTTGTAATTGTCACCTTGTTCTCAAAATTAAATTAAAAATGCATTATTGTTACTGAAAGAACAAAACAGTTACACAGTAGGTGTGGCTACATTGTAAGTTGCTGGTTTGCGTTATCCCATACATTTTCAATGTATTTCCTATAACTATGAAGTATTGCGTTTTTATATGTAAAAGCAATGAATGCAGAGAAAGTTGTATAGTTGTATTTGCAGGGGGCTTGGTCTGCTGTCGTGGGGCAGTTTTGGAGTATTTAGAGCGAGAGAGGTGAGCGAATTGAAACGTCACGCTCGTTCCAGG
Organism: Metallyticus violacea; assembly: GCA_030762175.1. Lineage (NCBI taxonomy): Eukaryota > Metazoa > Arthropoda > Insecta > Mantodea > Metallyticidae > Metallyticus > Metallyticus violacea. Next base: position 48,738,209 of record CM060842.1, read on the forward strand.
AACATTTCATTCGAGCTTTATAAAGATGGTTAGTTGTTGCGTTACAGAGTTAAATAGAATATTTAAAGAACCATTACATAATTATAATAAACCGATAACACTGTCATATGCACATACATATAACTATGCTTGCAGATATTTCATTATTTCATTATCAGACAATATTACATTTGAAGTAACAATGCCTTTATGTAGACACTCTCCAGCAGCGATAATCATTTCGTTAGTAGCTAAAGCTAACTGTTATACAGAATGACAAAGCAGAGTAAATTTTTATTAATGTTTTATTTATTGTCGCTTACAGTGCATCGTTCTCGTAATGTCTGTAGGTTGTGGACTCAACACTATTGCTGTAAAGTGTGTAGGGATGAATAAAATTAAATGAATTAATGATACTGCAAATGACCTCGCAGTCCTTGGCGCCTGACATTCACACTCTCAGGGTAAGGAAAAACTCTGGAAAATAACCTTAACCTGACTGGCATTCGAACCCAAAATTTCCAGAATACTAGTCGCAAATGTGAAGACAAAATCGAAATTTTGTATGAACTTATGAAGTGGATGCTTTATTTCTTTTGTGTTAATGGAGTGACTTCTATACAGATCTTACTATCTAAGTATTTTTCTTGATGCCCATTGGAAGAGAAAAGTGAAATTGAAAAAAGTGGGTAAACCAACTCCAAGTATTAATTTGAGGAAAACACAGAAATTATATGTTTTCTGTAACATATACATTCCAGACTTATTCAAAGGAATCAACACTTTGCTGTCATAAAAACCAGGGGAATGGATTTTTTGTGTAAATGGTGCATTAGTGCGATACTTTTCTTGAATTCTCTCTCTCTCTCTGTTGCACATAATTAACAGTAGCGGTAGCAGTAGTAAAGCGGTGCATTTCGGTGTATGTCACTAGCCGTCGTTAAGATAGAATAATGCAGTGTTAATAAATAAAAACTCGTTATAAAAATATAAAACACAGGAGGAACAATTTAGAAAATTGCTATTTTTGGCATATTAATACAATAATTTACAAACGCTCATGCTTACATAATATAGCGTTGTTAGGCTTGTTTCTATCTTTCGCATATTTACACTTAGTATAAGTGTATTACACATGCACTTTTTATTTCCATTGTACATCTTGTACCTTAAAATGATTGTCTCAAGATATTGTAAAGTTGCTAACATATAAAAGTTATCATTTTAATGTCAAATACATATAACAAAACGCGTAATGCTAAACTGGAAAATGTAGTTAAATCGCCAAGTTAGTTACACACAAGCAACCAGGTCAGTACAAAGTATGGACGAGCACAAGCTATGAGTCACCGCCATTGATGAATGACAGAATTGAAAATGATTGGCGTAAGAGGAATAAGTGTTTATAGCTCGTAACCTATTATTGCCCTACCATCTGTTGTCTACAGTCCAGTGCCAACATAACTTCTTTCATCTTCATTCTGATTTTAGTGCTTAAAATTCCTCTCTGCTTATAAGTTATAGCCTATTGGAGGGGACAGGTCATCCTAGCTAAGCATTTGCTATTTTTATCTCTGAACCGAGGAATTTAGACTATATAGAAAGAAGACGATCAGATAAGCGAAAATTTTATCTGTCAAGGTGTAAGGAACTGAGCTAAAATAAAGGAGGTATCATTAGGAGTTATAATTTACTGTACAGGTGAAATTTTTATCTTGAAGGATTACAAGCAAATCATATATTGATTAATTGTTGGCATACCTGACTAATCTCATCAGTGTAACGTTCCAGAGATAAAGAACAAACACCTCTCTCGGTTGCCAACAGAACTGCGAACTTCACGAAGACAAACATCTTTTCTTGATGCAATACTGACCAAATGCTTGAATAAATATTTTGTATTTTTTTTTGGAATGGATAGCAGTTTTCTTATAATAAAACTTCCCATAGACTACAACTGATTTCCGGTCATTAAGCATTAAGTTTACAAAGGAAACAAAATCATTGTCTGAGGCAATTATGTAAAAATACTACCCCGAAGAAATGTTTGACCAAAAATGTCACTGGGACTATGGGGTGCTTGTCAAGGGAGCATGGAATGGGTTTTGGGTCAAAATGTTCTATTTTGGATTATTGTATAATTTGAAAGTATGAAGTTTCCTCTTCCTTTGAATCATATTGATATCTAACCTAGAAGTACCCATATGTTAATTATTAAAATGCTGTGGTCACTTATAATGAAGGAAATATAATAAAATGTTATGTGCTGCAGTTATTGGATTTGGGGCTGGCTCAAATACTGTTGATACAATGCAGCGAGTAGATGAAGAGAGGCTCAGAAGTGCAAAAATAAGTTTAATAAACTCGTAAATTAATCAAAACTGTTGAAAATATGTGCCAAAAGGGAATTAGAAATGGAAAATGAAGGGGATTCTCATAACTCAAGTTATGGTGCAGACCTCCAGTGATGTTTCAAATTTGGAACTCATTTCCCGAAAGTTTAATTTTTCCTCACATAAGGAACATTTTCTCAGTTATTAATTAATATTTTGAGCTGAAATTTTCAGAAGTTTTTTTGTGAAAGCGTTTTACATACACTGGAAAAATGGTTTTGAAAATAATTAAAATTTGGCAACATTAAAACGATGTACTATAAAATGTACCAAAAATTGTCAAAATATTTTTCCAAAACTGTTCAACTTTTTTAAAAAGTGTTATTTCAGTTATCATAAGGACATTACACCTACAGACTGTGAAAAGTTTCGCTTTCTAGGCTGTATAGTTACTGAGAAAATGTTCCTTACATATGACACAAGATACAGCATTCCGTACCTCTTTGGTCACAAGAGATAAACTCTCAACAGCTTCCCGACGATCTATGGATGGATAGGTACGTCATCGATGCATCATTTTGAGCTCGAGTTGAAGACCAGAAAATTTTTCATTCAAGCTTGTACTGGCATGGTAAATTGTATTTGTATTGAGGAATGCAAATAAAGATCGTTGTAAGCGATCCTTCAGCCTTGAAAGGAGCACTGAACAAGTGCTATAAGTGATCTCAGAATGCTTTTAAAACACAAAGGTATAAAAATGCTCTTAACATGGTATACACAAATGCACGGAATACATATGAAATTGTCCACCAACATTTTGTTGCATGATCATGAAAGGTGTCACAGCTGTGGCTCTTTCCATTTTGTCTTATCTCTCTTTTCATCTCAAAAGAGACTTTTCTTTCTTCGTCACTTATGTTTAGAATGCATCTGATGCAGTAAATTTGGTCGCGTTCTCTAAATCTATTTAAGATACTACAGTAAACAATGTCCTGAGGAATCCAACTGCAAGAGCCTTTACGGATGAATCGAAATTGGTGCATTGCAGAATATGGAACCCAGAGGAAGTGAAGGTGCACTTGCCGGAAGTTGAGGGTTCAGTTAGAGCGTGTAATAAATCTTGGCAGAAGATTTGCGCTCCCTAGACAGACAATACCGAGCCGTGTTGCGGTAACACATGTTGTAAAGATGCTCAGGAGGGGGTGTCTCTACCGGAAACGTTTCCTTCCGCACGTACGTTTTAATTAACATCAAAAGAGTTCAGTCTGTCACATCGTTCCCCAGAGGAAATGAAAAAGACAGAGAATGATATATGCAGCTTCGCAATACTAAAAAGTATAGGTGCAAAATCATATTAATGATTTTACCTATATGTTGTGCACAACTCAGAACAGATGATCAATAGCTAGGAAAGCTTAAGTACAAGTGTTCCAGTGTTCATCGGAGTATAAAGCTTTTATTGCTTTTATGCAAGTATCTATTAGGCAAAGAAACTTGTTTCTTCTCCCTGCAGGTCTGCAGTTAAAATATGCCTTAATCCTTAACTTTTTCTGTACTCTATTGCAATTTCTGAAAATGAGATTAATATTTAATTTTTTCTGGTGTATTCTCTTCGGCTCTGCGAGGAGCGGATATAAATCAAATCCTCCTATCTATGGGCGAAGTAGACACTCACAAACACGTAACAAAGAAAAACGACTTGAGGAAATTTCAGAATGAAGAGAGAAGAACGAAATTTGAAGAAGACCTTCAGACAGTTGGAAGGAGTAATAAACACTGATTTTAACTTATAAGTTTATCAGATAACAACAGTAGAAGAAGTAGAAAAGAGACAGTAAGATTATTAAGAAACTCCGGGTAACAGAAAAAAAAAAAAAAAATGCTGGAGAATAAGAGGGAAAAAATGGAAAAAGATAAAAGGAAGAGGGTTGTAATTAAATAATGAACTAATAATAGAAAGTAATAAAGCGAAGGTAGACTGAAAGATGCAGAAATGTGAAGAAATAGAGGAGCCTGAGAAAACGGAAGACATGATTGTGTGTACCGCGAAATTAAACTATTGGATTATGGAAAGAGGAAGTGAAAATCAAAGTGGTTGAAAGAGGACGAAAGTAACAAGGAATCAATTGATAAACAAGGAATGTTGAACGGAGGAAGAAATATGTAGAAGACATACATATGATACATAGAACTATCCAGATAATTTGTTTATAGAAAATGTAATTTTTTTATTTGATTTATTTACGGACGCTCTTTAACATCTCAGGTCATCAACGTCCCATTCAACTCTCGGCGTGAAACGGCTGACAAATTTTGCTCAGAGTCCTCTTTTTTCAGACTTGAGATTTTTTTCGTGCCGTAAATGTACGAACGGGACCCACGCCTTTACTTCCCTTCCGAAGGAAACCATACTTAGGATTTTTAAGTTCGAAAAAATCCATCGATCCTGGCCGGGTTTAGGATTTAGGCGATCTAGGGTTTAGAAGGTTAGTATGGTGACCACTACACCACCAGGACCGACATAGATAGAAAACGTAGCAGGCGTATAGAAGACGAAAAAGAATTCTGAAGGATTGGATTGTTTGAGGCGGAGCAGGATGTTTCGGTACTTCAGTTTTACTCATAGCCGTTTGTGCCCACACCCGCAATGGGAGCACTTCCAGATGTAAAGGATGAAGTGACGGAGACATTGGGTGTCCAGGATCCAAGGCGAAACTGCGCGGACTAGACGGGATCCCTAACATTGTGTCAGATAGAACACCTCGAGCTCCTCAGAGGCCCCCTTCCCGTATCAGACACTTTCCAAAGCGCAAGCCACCATCACACCGCACCAAACAATCTCGCACTTTCGGCTCTGTAACAGAACCAACGAAATTAAAGGAAAGGAATTAGGAAGGCAGAAATTTCGTGGAAAGTAGAGATCTATCTCAGCATGCTAAGCGATCAGGGGAAACCACAAAAATCCCAAGGATAGGATGGCCAGCCACAAGGAATTTGGACCCAGGACTCCCAGGACAAGTGTTATCGGCTGAGCCACCTTGCTCTGTTAAATCTGAAAGAAGTAGAGCTAGCAATAAGAAAAATAAAGAGTGGGATGCCAACAGGAATTGATGGAATCGAAATGCTTGGGTGAAGGGGGGGGGGGGAACAAAACAAAAAAAAAATCTCTCTTTATGCAATAAAATATATTAGAAAATGGGCTGAAGAATTCACGGAGACAGCAATGCTGCCAACTATTAGCCTGAGATTATCCTGGAAGTTGACTTAAAGACGAACGAAGTAATTGGTTTGCTACGAACAATCGTACGAAAGATATGAAAAAGTGTATGTAGCGTTTGTAGGCCTGCAAAGATACTTTGATAGCCAACTTAAGGTGATCCTGAAGAGAGTTGGTGTCGATTGGAAACAGAGGAGGCTATGTGAAACAAGGGATACCTGCTGAAGAATGCACTAAAACAGCATTGCTCAACATAGGGTCTCGACCCACTGGCGACTTCAGAGGGTGGCATAGTCCCTCAAGATTGAAGTTTATTTATCTGTGTATTATTCCATTTTGCTTTAAACTGACTTAAAAGCGTCCAATTTCAACTTCTTTATTATTAATGCATAATTCCGTTATATTTATTCGTAAACTGTAGATTACCTGTACCAAATTAACTGTGTAAGACCCCTCTATTGTCTCTGAAATGATTGCGGTATAGTTTATAAATATCCGATATGCCAAAAATATAGAAGTTACTAGTGTGAGATAATGATATTGTTCTTAAGTGTTTGCCTTTTTCAGAGATTTCACCAAATTTCCAAGAGAAAATTGCTGGGTGTTGGGTTGCTTCCTAAACAGAAGCAGATGACACTATTTTTGTAAGTTTAAGGGTAAAGTAATAGTAATAAGAATAATAATATCTGTACTGCGTTAATAAAAACCAGTTTTTAATTTTTTAAATTCTGTTTGAAGAATTATGTAATTGTTGTGAGTCCGGAACTAAGAATTGAAACCTTATAGGCAATTAAAAGTGTATGCTTTATATGTGCGCATAAATATTGTTTTGCAAGAAGTAATGGCTCTTCTTCAGTAATTTTCTCTTACTGAACTGATAAAGATAACAGCAAAGTAAGCGGATAGCTTAACTGAGAGTGTTACGCAACCTGTGCTGATCCAACCAGGGGGAAAAAAACTCGGTAGGCGCAGGTAATTTGACTTCTTAAAAGCGCGCAAAGAAATGAAAGCAGAAAGAATAAAAGGGGGAATCGCGGCAGAATGAAGCAGAAGCATTCGCTTTAAGTTGCACCAGAGCAGGACACAGAAAAAGCAACGCTGTATTTCTTTGGAAAATACTCTTAGAAGTACCATCATCAACAACTTCCAGTATCAGGCATTAATTCTGTTGAGGTGATCCTTAAAAATCGGTTCATCATCTTATCTTTCATCTACCTTTAAATTTATATTCCAAAACGACGTTTGGAACCCTATCTTGAGGCATATGTTTCGTGTTTCGTCCATTTTTTCCTATGATATAGTTTAGGCTTTCAGCTTGCAAATCTTTTCTTGTTTTACTCTCTTTACTCATTATAAATCTTAATTCTTATGCCTTATTTTCACTTTCTGTTTTCCCATTGAGTGTCCAGTTTTCCGAAATATTCGTTACAGTCATTACTTTGTAGAAATTGAGTTGGGTTTCCATTCTAGTTTGAGTTCCTTGTGATGATATACCAGATTTAATTAAACATTTCTATTTTTCATTCAGATATCTCTATTATGTTACAGTCTTTTTCTCAGGCATTATCACTTATTAAGGTTGTCGCTACATAAACTGGCGCCAGGTACCATAAACTGTTAAGTGTGGTCTTTTCTGTCATATATATTGGAATATTCCGTTTTGATCTTCCGGGGGAGATCATTCAAAAGATTCCTTCGTTCTCTAGTGTGTGGCATTTCTCTTATATGCCCGTATCTCTAGCCTCTCAACTATAGTATCCAATTGTTGCATACATTGTCTTATTTCATAGTTTTTCACCCTCTCAAGCCTAAATACACGGCAACTTCTTCTAAGTCTATTTATCTCTTCTGCACAAATCTTCTGTTTCCAAAATGTCGATGACCAGCTTCCACATTCATACAATATACTATTCATGAAAGCCTTAAGTGATTTCTGTTGAATAATTTTATGTATTTCTCTGCTCCATATGATTTCATTTATCATTCTGAGGGCACCTATAGCCTGATTTATTAATTTTTTTTCTAAAGTTCCAGGTTTATCAAAGATTGGCCCCAAATATTTAAGTTATTGTACCGATTTTATTAATCTGATTCCTGATATATTTAAATCATATCCCACACCTATAACCAATATTTTTGTATTGTTGAGATTAATTTTCAGTCCACCCCATTCGTATGCTTTAAATATCTTTCTAACCATGTACTTGACGAGCAAAAGGTATATCTTGTCCCACTCCTTAATATGGCAAGTTACAATTTCTTAATAGTGTTAGTTCTAAATATATTTTAAAAAGGGCTGGTGACGTTCCACATTCCTGTCCTGTCTTTTAGTTGTTCGGAAATTATGCGTAATGCTATTCTAGGGTGTGTATCAGATAATTCAAGTGTTATACTATCAAGGGAATTATGGGTACAGAATCATAAATAAGTCTTCTCCAAGTCTGTATAATCCTTGACTGTAAACCCAGTCTGTTGTTCTGAAATACATTCCTTAATCAAAGTCTCCAGTCGCATTTTAATCATAAATGATAATATTATACTATTCCCTCTGCTGTTACTCAATTATTTTCATTACCTTTTCATAGATAGTTCTTATATAGACATATTGCATTAATTGGGTATAGCTTTATCTTCCATTATCTGTTAAATAATACGGCTATCAATCTAATTATGGAATGTTCTGCACATTTCCACAATTTTATAGGTATCCCTTTTGGCCCTTTTCATTTGTTGATGTTTTGAGCACATTTACCTCCTCCTCCTCTTCCATATGATTCCTATGTATCTTCAATAAAAACTTTTCGTTTTTCAGTTAATTAATCAATAGAAAATTTTCTTGGTTCTCGCAAAGATTTAAGGTTTAAACTGCTTTTCTGTACATTTTATACATGAATCTTCTTAATGATCTTTTAGGATTGCCTACCATATCTTACTTTATCATAGATCAATAACATTTCCTTCCCAAATCCTTTTTGACATTTTATAACTATCCTCTTTGCTTATATTTTGGAAATAGATACTTTTGCAAATCATTACTCGTTCTGGAACTTAACCTATCGATATGCCATTTTCTTCCTTCTTATAGCCAATAATCTTCTTCTGTCATTCAATCTGTTTTCTCATTACCTTTTGTTTACATAGTTTATATATTAATTCTCATATTTAAGTTTTCACACATCTTATATACACTTTTTATACAATTTAATCTTCGTTTTTATTTAATTTTTCATTTAATCTTCTTTGGTATAACGTTTTTAAGATTTGATCTTCTCACAAAGTAAGAATATATCCAGGACTATCAATTTCCTTTCTTCCTCCATATTTATATCATTATTAACATCCCCAAACTTCTTGTTTCTAAGAAATGAAATTTTATTTACCAAGAGGTAATTAGTACATTCTCTATCTCTGTGTACTTCAACATCTTGAACAATAATTTCCCTATTTTTTAACTATAACATAAAATATTATTGATTGCAAATTCTTGGTGGGTTATTCCCAGATATATTGTAGCTGCCCTTCCTGAGTTTGTATATTTCATACGCGTGATATTTGTTTTGTGTATTTTATTACACACGAGTAATAACATTAATGTAATTAGTGATATGAATATCTCTACAGCTACATAATTAAACGCAATCAATGTAAATAATGCTGTAATTATTATCTCAGTGTATTTGCTATGTAAGAAAGACGCATAAATTGTAGATGGAAAGTTTTCTGGCGGACCTTGCGTAGGCAGCCTACCTGCGAAAACATAGTT